>JACEIK010001708.1:58205-69458 GCA_018107945.1 Datura stramonium | reverse complement strand
ATTTTGAGACTTTAAATTTAAATAATTTTTAAAATCTTTTTATGAGATTAAGAAATGAGTGCAACAATTAAATATTATTTAAACATTAAATATTATTACAAGTATATAACAGTTATTCACTGTAAAAATCCAAAAAATATTAAAATAATATTAGTTTTATGAGAAATTTGATCATACATACATTACTAAAGATGAAAATGGAAGAAGTTAGTAAATAATTAAAAATAAGTGCTATGTTAGGCTGTGTATAAATAAGAGCAAACAATTTTAGTAATAAATAAATTGAAAAAGGTTATTCCTTTAACCTATTTCTAGCTAAGTATTTTATATTAAATAAAGAAAGTGTCAAAATTTAAAATAGAAAATAGGTTTCGCTTGGTGGGCCGGAAATGCCCGACTTATCAATTTATCCGATAAACTACTAGGGGCTCATGTAGCCCATGCTGGATTAATCGTATTCTGGGCCGGAGGAATGAACCTATTTGAAGTGGCCCATTTCGTACCAGAGAAGCCTATGTATGAACAAGGATTGATTTTACTTCCCCACCTAGCTACTCTAGGTTGGGGGGTAGGCCCTGGGGGAGAAGTTATAGATTTTCATTTTTACATATAAGAGATCGTCATTTTTACATATAAAGTGTCTAGAAATATCCTCAACCTTGAAAATTTTAATATTTAGGGATTTGAAATCTTATTTTCTTTACTTTTTATTTTAGAAATTAATAAAATCGATATAGTTTACACATACGATCAAAAATATAAAATTTAAAGGTTGTTCTGCATATTAAAATGTGAATGTTTAATGTATTTTTATTTTGTGGGCAAGCATACCTGATATTTGTTAAGTTTGACAAAATCAATATTTAAAATAAAAATAAGTATAGGGTGGGGATCTTTCGATATTTTTGAGGTCAAGGATGAGTATGCCTTAGGATTTTAATTTTCTTAGATATTTATTTAACGAAAAATAAGATTTTGGTTTTATTTTAGTTTTTTTTTAAAAAATTATTTCTTCATGCTTTTAAGTAACATATCTCATCGACCCCTTGATTTTTTTTATGTCCTCAGTTCATTTTCGATGAAAGGGCTTTTGCACTGAATAATTTTTTATTTTGAGGATTGTCATTGTAGTATTAGGAAGGACTTTTTCTGGTGATGGATGATTGACTACCGTCTTGAAGGAATTTAATTATTAGGTAGCTGGGTACCGGGTGTATACTCGACTCCTGGCACCTCCTAGGAGACACTGGAATCAGCATTTCCTTGTGACTCAAAAGAGAAAAGAAGACCGAACTAAAAGATATCTCACTTTCGATGATTGAACTGGTCGGTAAGAGCCTTAACCCTTAGAGTCATTTTGAATGTTAGGTGCTCCAGTTATGTGCTAAGTTGACCAAATGAGCAATCCTTGTTTTTAATGAAAACACGCTATGAAAAAGTGAATGATCTCTTTTGAGGCACCTAAGACTCAGTTTCTTGACTCTTTAGTGAGTATATCGAAAAAAAATAAATATAATATTAGTAGGGAGAAGAAAAGAATATTTGAAAAATATGATAATGTTTGACCACTTCTTGCTAGTGACATGTAATAATGTGCTTCAAGAAATTGAAAAACATAAAGAAAAACGGTGGGTGAGAAGAGAGGAAGGAGGAGTTAGCAAGTTGAAAATTATGTTTAAAAGAATAAAAGAAACATGTGATTTATTAATGTGCTTAGGGAGGATAGTCACTATTTTATTCAAATAATTATTACCTGTCCCTAGCCTACAATAAAACCTTTTAAATTTGACCTTTTAATGTATGTACTTTTCTTATTACTTTAAATTTCTGTGTTTTTTCTTTTTCGTCTGCCTCTTTTCAAGGTATGTAGTTTTTTGGTTCCTCCATTTGTTACTTTTACTTATTATAATTAGAGGAATAAATATAATGTGAAGTAGATTCATAGATTTATTTGCATTTTCTATGAATCTTGCTCTTTCACTTTTTTTACTTTTTTTTAGAATGAATTTTATAGTTGTCTTTCTGACTTCCCCTCCACATATGCATCTGATTTCCAACACTAAATAAAGGTTTTTCCTCCGTACATCCTCTTTCTTCTTCTTGCTGATTCTAGCATGACTTATTTTTTTTGGATCTGCTGTTGGAGGAAAAGAAATTTCGTGCATCTTTTTTTTTTTTTGCTGATGGACTGTGTGCATGTGTTTGCTGTGTCTTCTCAGGCCTGTTTTGGGGCAATAATTTTACAGTTGTCGTTCGACCTTTTCCTCCACATACACATCCGATTTTCAACACCAAATAAAGCCCTCCCCCTCCCCCCCGCACTTTTGTTATTCTTCTGCCAATTTTTTCTCCTTTGTGGATATTCTGCCAGAGGAAAAAAGTTGTTCTTGCATCTTTTGTTTTTTTTCTTATTAATGATCGTGACATGATATTCTTATTTTTACTCTTCTCTATCTTTTTTTCTTTCTCTCTCTGCTGCCTTAATATTACCAAAAAAAAATTATTACTTTTACTCTCAAATCCCAAGAAGAAAGGTCAGAAAGAATTCATGATCAACAACGCTTGCAAGTCTGCTGGAAACCAGAGTGGAAAGATTGATTTTTGCTAATAAAGTTTCGCCAGTAGACCCTGGGGGAAAATATTTTACTGAGTAAAATTTTTTTTACTCACCTTCAAATAGAGGTCTCATCATTCCAGCTTTCTGAGAGCGATTTTTTTTAATTTCTCAATACGCTATATTGTTGATTATTCGTTGTTCATTTTCATGAAATATAATGATTGCTTGTTATTATTTTTTAGGTGAAATGTAATTATTGTGCACTTTTATTTTTCTAACCTTTTTAGAGTGAAATTTGTTTCACCTGCTATAAAAAAATAACACTTTAACTACCACATGTATTTTTGCTTCCTAACGTTGTGTGCTCGGTTACATAATACAATTTTGTTTTGCTTCTTATTTTATCCTATGTTGTATATATGTGTGTTGTAGGAATAAGCTAAATTTTAAATACTGACCAAAAGAAATTAACAAAAGACTCTGAAATCAGATGTCTGACAAGAAAAAGAAATGATCCATGTCAAAATTGAGAAAAAACTTAATTGTTGTACTGCCTATAAGAAAATGCCTCCTAAACAAAAGGAAACACTTTTAGAATGATATCGAGTACAATATGTTGCACGAAGGCATACTTTCTCAAAAAATTCTTCTGTTAATTGTTCTAATCAGTCATGTTCTTCTTCAGAATCTCAGATTATAATTTCTGGGCAGGCTGCTCTTTTGATTTGAGACAACCTTTATACTTCCCAAAATGGTTGGTAAATCAAACGTTATTTTTACTTCTCACATCCTTTTATGTTTAGCTCTTATAGGTCTAAAATGTTGCAGGCTGCAAATCAACACAGACAGGTTGCTGGAATATCAAATAGCTATACTGTTGTCCTACTATATAAAAAAAGTTCTCAACTGTAAATATTGTGTAGTCACAAGATTTCAATATGAAACTCCAAGCCTCTACTGTAATAATGGTTTCATAAAATTAGTACCACACCAACTACCTCCTGAATCAAAAAAGCTTTACTTCAGCAATTGTGAAGAATCCAAACATTTTCGTACTTAAGTTAGAACATACAATAACATGTTCACATTTAATTTGCTCAGAGTAAAGTACGATAAAGGAATTAGACACCAGAACTAAAGGTATCTACATATTTAAAGTTCAAGGATAAATGTACCATTTCCTACCCAATTTCACTGCTGTAGATAACAAAACAAAAAATTTACAACTTTATTTTTATAATAATGAGGTTGATATAATTAACAGGGTCACTTTTTCAGAAAACCTCAACAGATCTATTATTGCAAGTTTGATGGATATATTAAAAGTTAATCCATACTCTCTCTTTCTAAAATTTCTCACACATTCCAGACTCATCCAATTTTCATATTGCACTTAAATGCGATTCTATCTTGGACTCAAGCACATATACCTTATTAGTGTTTCAGAAGTTGCAGCTATATGGACCGACGAAGAATTGAAAAGTCCTGCTTCTACACAAGATATTTATATTTATACCCATAACAACAGTAATCAGCTGGTTCACTATTACTATGGTTGTTACAACCCATTGCATTATCATTTTTGTTTTCATTTGGTGAAAATGGGTGACATTCAAAAGGTTTTACAAAAAATTAACTTACTCAGAAATTGTTCTTCTTGCAAACATGAGCAACTCCCAAGCATAGCCAACATGTGTTCAATTGATTGAGTTCTTCATATTAAAGAAGAAATTTTGCAAAAAGAAAGACAAGAAAATAACACTGTATCTTGTTGTGAATATTATTATCACAAACTTTAAATTAGAGATGATGAAGAAAATAGAACTTTACATTCGGGGAGGTTATTCCAACAATATTCTGTAGATCAATATATAAAACTTGAAGCACAAAGATTAGACTTGTTATTCAATCAATATTTGTTCCGCACTGAAGTATTAGCCGGGCATTTTGATCTTCTAAGACTAGGAGAAAGAGAAGCTTCAAGTATTGGCCGAAAAACATTCTTTTCCACTAGCTTTACTAGTAGTCCAAGAGATATACATTATCGATATATGGATGCCATTGCTTTAATTCAACACTTTGAAAAATATGATATCTTCTTAATGACGACATGTAACCCTTCATGGCTAGAGATACGAGATCTATTGTTACCAAATAATGAAATACAAAATAGAGCTGATCTAATAAGTCGAGTATTCAAGGCAAAAGTTGAAGAACTAAAGTCAGATATAATTAAAAAGGTATATTTGGAAAAGTGTCTACTTATATGTATACTATAAAATTTCAAAAAAGGGGTCTACATGCTCATTTCCTCATTATACTTGATGATGACTATAAATTATTAATTCCCGAGGCTTACGATAGAGTTGTTTGGGCCTAACTGCCTGATTGTGACACAAAGGAATATTTGTATTCTTTGATTATCAAGCATATGATGTATGGTCCTTATGGAAACTTAAATCCTACAGATTCTTGCATGAAGAAAAAGGACATTATAAATTTAAATATCCTAAAATTACGCCACTGAAACATCCAAAGGACAAAATTCGTATCCAATCAATAGAAGACAATATACTGGAAAATTCGTAAAAGTTAGAACCTAATATCTTGAAAACTCATGAGTGATTCCGTACTATTCATATCTACTAAGCAAGTTTAACTGTCACAAGAATGTTGAAATTTGTGCAGATATTAAAATTGTTAAATATATCTGTAAACGCCATGATAAAATTACTTTCAACCTACAAATGATGATTCTAATATAGAAATAGATGAAATAAGAGAATATCGATCATGCAAATGGATATCACCATCAGAAGCTATATGGCGTTTGTTTGCTTTCCCTATCAGTGAAATAAATCCTAACATTTATAATCTTCAACTGCATCTTCATAATCAACAAATTTTCTCCTTTAAAACGACTACAAATCTAAATTCAATCTTAAAAAATCCATCCAATAACAGAACAATGTTGACGGAATTTTTTCAAAAATGAAATAAATAAACATGCCATAGAGCTTACTTAGTGTACAAAAAAATTCCAGAACACTTTGTCTGGTCAGTCAGTGATAAAATATGGACATGCAGAAAATAAGAATTCTATTGGACGTATTGTTAGTTGTCATCCAACAGAAGTAGAAAGATATTACCTTCAATTATTATTGATAAATATACGAGGAATGAACTCATACGAAGATCTTAAGACTGTAAATGAAAGTATTGCATCACATTTAGAGAATCTGCAGAAAAAAGAGACTTACTAGCTTCTGATAACAACTTAATTAAATGTAAGTCAGAAGATGCTAATTACCAGATGTCATATAGTCTTCGACATTTATTTGCCACACTATTAGTATATTGTAACCCTGCTAACCCAAAAGAATTATGGAAAAAATATAAAAGTTCCATGTCTGAAGATTTTATAATTATACCAATTATACAATTAAATAATATCTTCTCCCAGGTTATAGACCATATAAACAATATATTACATTCAACAGGACGAAATATAAATGAATTTAAAATCACACTAGAAAATATTACACCTTCTATATCTCTTTATTTTAGAATGATGCAAGATGCTACAGACATTCATTTATAAAGAAACATAATTGTAACGGAAGAAGATTTATAGCTATATAAAAAATGAAATAAAGAACAACAAAAAGCATACACCACCATCCTAAATAGAATGTTCTCAAACAAATTAGGAGCCTTATTTATTGATGGGCCTGGAGGAACTGAAAAAATATTCTTATACCATGCTTTGCTAGATACTGCATGATCAAAGGGTTTTATAGTTTTAGCAGCAGCAATTTTTGGTGTTGCAGCTTCTTACTCCCTGGGAGGAAGAACTGCACACTCTCGCTTTAAACTTCCTATTCATATAAGTGAAAACTATAGGTGTAGTATAAGTAAACAAAGTTCCCTCATATCTCTAATTTAAGACGCAAAAGTAATAATAAGGGGTGAAGTGTCGACAAAAAAAACTTTTTGAGATTTTTTATTTACTCTTGAAAGATCTTATGGATGTAAATACACCTTTTGGGGGGAACATTATCATTTTTGGCGGCGATTTTAGACAAACTTTACCTATTATAAAAAGCGATGCAAAAGAAGATTTTATTCGTGAATGCTTATTGAACTTAGACATCTAAAATCATCTTGAAAAATTCTATTTGACAGAAAATACACGAGCACGAGAGGATCCTACATTCTTTGAGTATTTACTTAGGATTGGATATGGAAAAGAAGAGGTTAATGAACATAATAAAATTCAGGTTACAGAAACTTTTCTTATTCCTTTGACAACTAAAAAAGAATCATTAAGTATTTTATTCAAAATAATTTACCCGATTTAGATTTGTTCATGTATGACACATCCACTGTAACATCACGTGTTATCTTTACAATACAAACATAATTTTATAAATAAAATTAATCAGATTTTTATACATCAGTTTCCTACAACTACTATGACATTTGTTGGTTTTGACGAAACTGTAGAGCCAAATGACCAAAGTCAATTTGAAGATTCTTTGCACACTTCAAATCCTACGGGTTTGCCTCCTTATAAGTTAGTATTGAAACAAAACTATTCAGTATTCAGTTATACTATTCAAGTTATCATTTTTAGAGGCGATATTAGACATACTTTTCCTATTGTGAAAAACGGTGCAAAAGAAGATTTTATTCATGAATTCTTATTGATCTCAGACATCTGGAGTCATCTTGAAAGATTCTATTTGACAGAAAATATCCGAGCATGAGAGGATCCTATATTTTGTGAATATTTACTTAGGATTGGAGATGGAAAAGAAGAGGTTAATGAACATAATAAAATTTAGGTTCCAAAATCTTTTCTCATTCCTTGTACGACTGAAGAAGAATCATTAAATATTTTATTCAAAATAATTTACCCCGATTTAGACCTACTCATGTATGACACATCCACTGTAACATCGCGTGTTATCTTAACAATCGAAAATGATTTCGTAAATGAAATTAACTAGATGTTTATACATCAGTTTCCTACAACTATTATGCCATTTATTGGGATTGACAAATCTATAGAGCCAAATGACCAAAGCCAATTTAAAGATTTATTAAACATTTGAAATCCTGCGGGTTTGTCTCCTTATAGGTTAGTAGTAAAGAAATTTTTTCTAGTTATACTATTGCGTAATTTGAATCCTTCTGAAGATTTATGCAATGACACACACTTAATTTGTTTTGATTTCAAAAACTCATGTTATTAGTACTAAAATTGCAAGTGGTGACTTTAAGGAAAAATATGTTTTTATTCCTAGACTATAGTTACTGAACAAGGTATTTTAGGTGAATTATATATTTATTATCCAAAGAATACAATGACTTAAATACAAGTAAAGAAAAGGCTAACTAAGGAAACTAGATATCTAAATCCCTAGAAATCAGCTAGAATATTATATAAAAGGAAACATATAATTCACTTTATGATTCTCTAACACTCTAACTCAAATTGGAGCATAGATATTGATCATGCCCAACTTGTTACAAAAGTAATCAACTCGAGTTCCATTCAACACTTTTGTGAATAAATTAGCTAGTTGCTCTCCTATCTTTATGTATCTAGTGGAAATCAGATTTTTCTAAATCTTCTCACGAATAAAATGATAATCAACCTCAATATGTTTAGTTCTTTCATGATACACTGGATTTGAGGCAATATGAAGAGCGGCTTGATTATCACACAAGATTTTTCTAGTATATAATGCTTCAACCCAATTTCAGTTAAAGATGATGTATCTACATAATCTCAAAACGTAGACTATGACATAGCTCTGTACTCAGATTATACACTAGATCATGATAGAACACCTTGCTTCTTACTCCTCCATGATACTAGGTTCCCTCCAACAAGATACAGTAGCCTATAGTAGATCTTCTATCAATTTTGGATCCAGCCCAATCAATATTTGTAAAACACTCAACACGAGTATGATTGTGATTGTTATACAATGTGTCAAGTCCAGGAGCTCCTTTCATGTAACATAAAATCTATTCCAAAAGTTTCCAATGTTTGACCGTAGGTGCGGACATGAACTGACTAAGAACATTTACTGCAAAAGTAATATCCATAAGTTACAGTAAGGTAGTTTAAATTTCCAACAAACCTTCTATATCTCTCTAGATAATTAAAAGGATCATCATCATCTTTCATAAGATGCTCATTGGGAACCATTGGAGTACTGCAGGGTTTGGCTGCCAACTTTTCAGAGTTTGCAAGCAGGTCAAGAATATACTATTTTTTAGCCAGAAAAATTCCCTTATTGCTTCTGGTCACTTCTAATCCCAAAAAGTATTTCAACTGGCCTAAGTCCTTTGTGTGAAACCTAGTTGTAATGCCCCAAAAACTCAAAGATAGATCCGGGACTTAAATCAAAAAATCTAGAAATATACAAAAAAAATTCCGAGAAAGACTCACCTAATGGGTCATTGTAGACCTAACGACTCGTTAGGTCAGTCGTGAGAAGGAGTGAGAAATGGTAAGGGAGAAGCAGTGCACCCAACGGAAGACTTAACGAGTCGTGGTAAGGTGCCACCACCCGTTAAGTCACTCGTGGTCAGGTCAGGGAAAAAATTTTAGGAGTTGGGAAGTGTACTTGACAGATGGTGACCATGAGTCATGGTCACATATAATGACTCGTTATATCTCTCGTTACCGGCCCTAGTCAGTTGTTAGGTAGTGAACCTAACGAGTGTCACCACGAGTCGTCATCAGTGGTAACGACTCATTGTGTGACTCGTGGTCAAGACTAGTATATAAATTTCAAAAGTGAGATAGTGTGGTCCATGACTGGTGACCAGGGGTCATGGTCAGTCACCACGATCCATTAGGTCACCCGTTCGGGTCACCTGTCAGTTTTTCCAGCGATTTTCCTAAGGGCTATTTAGTTATTTCCTACTCTCTTAAGTTTTAAACTACGTTATTTTGGATATAATTTCAGACTTATTAGAGGGTTTGAACGGTTCCTTCCCTCATTCCCAAGTTTATTCTCAGAAAGATTATCGAAGAGTCTCTCAACAAACTCTCAAGCAAGCTTAGGGTTGTGCTCCATTGCAGCAATTCAAGTTTTCTTCTCCGGAGAATTTTTAGTCATGTATGTGGGAATTCAACAAGAGAAACTATTCTTCCCTTGTGTCCCCCAAAACCCCTCTCATAGTTTCTCTATCACTTTTAGACCTGAGCTTTCGAATACGAAGAAATTACATGTTATTATTTGTTAATTTCACCTAGAATAATGTCCTTGCTTATTATTGATATGATCCCCATCAGTTCTTACCTGAATTATTGATGTTCTTTCCAAAGTGAATTTAAGCCCTAAATTTTCAAGTAAAGACTATTTGTGTATTAAATTTCGTCTAGTTTGTGAAGTGCGATTTGGGCTGAATTTTCTAGTATTTCTTATTAGTTATATGTTGAGTAAATACTCCATTGATAAGAGTGACTTTATCCTTTTCGGTTAAGATTTCTTTAATTCTTGAAAATTTTCCATTATTATGGAAATCTTGTGTTGTTGGATAAGTTGAGTTCTCTATTAGCTGCTTAGTAGTTCAGTTCAGTTAGAACATAGAACCTCTTTAGAACTATTCAGAAATTGTCAACTGATCAGCTTGACTTCAGTCTTTTCCTGAGGTGTCAGAGGTACCTCCCAGTTATTAGAATCAGATTTAGAATTCAGTTATTGGTCCATTTAGGTAGTCATGACATTTTAGCTATATAGCTCTTACTTGCATTCAGATTGCATTTTGTTCTTAGACGGTTACGACGCTTCTAGATAAGCAGCTCTGACCAGTCTAGAACCTAGTTTCAGAATCCGGTACGACAAGACTCTCAGGGTACTTTCAGTTATATGTCCCTGACTAGTCTTGGACCCCAGTTTCAAGCTATCAGCCTAGTAGTTTAGTTAGGTTTTCAAGTGAGAGTAGGACTTAGCACTGAGCGAGACGGGGTTCCAGCGCACCCAGGTTTCCAGAACTGCGTTGCCAGCGTAGGGTACAGTATCACTTGACCTGATTGGCCCCAGACTTTTGTGAGCACCCAGTTCATGCCTTTATACCCTGGAAAGGTATATTGGGTCCTACAGGTGGGGTGTATACATCGGACTCCACGTCAAGCTCACGTGGTTATATGTAGGTTAGAGACTCTCCCACTAGTCAGTCCAGTCCAGTTTCAGAATAAGCAGCTTAATTCAATTTTAGTTCTATCAGTTTAGCTCAGTTCAGTTCAGTATCTCAGACTTAGTACTTTCAGGCTTAGGACATGCCTTGACCATCAGACAGGGTCATTTTGACCACCTCAGTTTACTTCAGTAGTTCAGCGCAGTTTGCTTATTGGTCATTGCATGTCATATCAGTTCAAACATTATATTCAGTTATGTTTTCTCCCACTTACACAGTACATTCAAAGTACTGACGCATACTTTTATGCTGTATCGTTTTATGATACAGCTGCAGGTTCTCAGACCCAGCACCGTTAGTTGTCGCTAGGGGTGGGCGTTCGGTGTTTCGGTTCGTTTTTTTCAAATTTCAGTTCGGTTTTTTCGGTTTTCGGTTATGGAAAAGGAACACCAAACACCGAACCGTTTTAATTCGGTTCGGTTCGATTTTTTTTAATTCGGTTCGATTTATTTATTTCGGTTATTCGGTTTTTT
>JACEIK010001708.1:18268-31705 GCA_018107945.1 Datura stramonium | reverse complement strand
ATACGAGAGAGAATGAATACAAGCAATTTAACAACGAATGAATATAATTCATTATATTTTTATTATCTGTATCTTTGTATACACATGGACTGTATTCGTCAATACAACCTAAATGCATGTATGAATACAACAAATACAATCGTCTGACACCTCAAATAATATAAAAGTATAAAGGGAGAGAGAGAGAGAGAGAGAGGTGTATATACATAATACAGAGAGGTGAGATAGGATACAACCTAAATGCATGTATAAATACAACAAATATAGTCGCCTGACACCTTCAAAAATATACAAGTACAGAGAGGGAGGTCAAAATACACAGAGAGAGGAGGGGGGGAGAGAGAGGGAGAGAGGATACAACCTAAATGCATGTATGAATACAGATAAAGTTGTTTGATACTTACAAAAAATATATAAATACAGAGAGAGAAGGGTGAAAATACAAAATATAGAGAGATGGAGGTGAAAATACAGTATACAAAGAGGGAGAAAAAAGAGAACTAGAGAGAGAGAAAGACAGAGAGTGGCGAGAGAGGGAGAGGAGAGAGGCACGCAAGAGAGGGAGAGAGAGAGAGAGAGACAGGCCAAGAGGCGAGACAAATTTTTTTTGAAGCCTAAATATTATTGCTATAAATTGTAAATACCCAAGCTATAGCTATTGAGGCCTAATTTCATCAAAAATTAGTTATTTCTGAAATTTTTTCCTTTAAATATTACCATACAATTATCATATGTACCAATTACTCAAATTAATGTCAATTTCAACTTTAGCAACTAAGCAAAATAAAAGTAAAAATAATTAAAGAAAATGCCAAGCCAAATAAAATTTCTTGACGTATACAATTTGAATGAATATAAAGTTTTAAAAAATAATAAAATTTATGATCTAAAATATGTTATATAATTTATGTGACTATAAAACTTTTTGTATAAACTTGTCATAATAATTATATGATTATAAAAGATTCTCAAATTTAGAAGTGTGTCATTTTTTTCAAACTTAATAAAAACAAAAATACATCACAGAGGAAGTAATCATCATTTTCTTTTGTTTTTGACTAGTTTTGACTATATATATCCAAGCTGGCGAATCATCTGAAGCAAAAGAGTGTGCATGAAAGGGGATAAGCACGTGTGGATTGTGAAAACAAGTAGCCACCATGAGCTTACCTCATGCCATTACAATGTGTGGTCTTAACTAAAGATTCAATCAACAACTAGTACGTACTAAAGATACGACACCTCTCCGTCTCTGGGACTGGAAAAGTTGGGTCGATATTTTCTGCAAGTGCCACTCATAACAGTGCTATAAATAATAGTAGGATAAATTATTTGTTGTACCACACACACACACACATTTTCAAGTCTTTATTTTGTTCAAAAATATTATAATGGTGATTCATGTGAACGCAAATACATTGCCTTTTCGTCCCTGCAGCAGGATAGAAATAGCAAGGCCTGTAATAAGTAGCTTCTGTTTGAATAGAGAGTTTGAAAATGACGATGATGATGACGACGACGATGATGGAGCAAAAGTGGCACCTGCAGCATAACTTCAAATTATCTCATGGATTTTCTTTATGAGGATTCGGTTATAGGGAGGGGACATGTTAATTAGTACTTGTGTTCTAATTAGTATTATAAATAGGAAACCTTAATGTAGTATTTCTTATTTGAAGCTATTAGAATATGAATGTTAAGAGGCAGAGTATAAACATGCTGCTAAATGGAACGAAGCAATCTTTGCAGTTTATTTGTACTTTCTTACAATTTTCTATATCTTTATACCACCATATCTGTATACACACAAATATATTAATACAAGTTGTATATAACTAAGAGAAGAAAATTATTCCCTTATCCTTAGGATTACTAGCTAAATTAGGAGTCGTAGTTAATCCTGGACTCGACGACGTACCACATGCTCCAATAGACTCCTTCAAATAGCGAATCAATATCCTATTCTTAAACACCAAATCCATGCAAAGGATGACTGTTAAAGAATGTTAGGAGTACTTAGCTTAGTAGCAAATTTTTTTTCCATTTATTGACTTCTTTTTTTTTTCCTTATCAAAATTGAACGATTCATATTTGGGCATGGGGAATGGCTTTATTCCAAGAAACGAGGAACTCGAAATTTGGACAAGTTTCTTCTATTAATCTCCCGTTTTAGAAAGGAAGCTACATTTGTGGACTACGTTAGTCTTTCCTATTGCTGTTTCCTTCTTCCACATCCATTTGAAGGAAACCCCAAAACGAAAATACAAAACAAAAATATATGTTTCTCAAAAATATCTCTCTCTATATATGTATATATATATTAATAACAAGTCGCATGACATATTTAATATACTTTGTAATAAGTTTTTTAAATTGTTAAATTTGAATTGAAAAATATAAAGTTACATATTAGAGGCAGTAGCTACCACGTTAAAGAGTTCTAATGAAAGAAGGACATTTTACTATTTCCTTGATAATTGCCATCATTGTCAGCTGACGTGGCCCTCTTGTTCTGGTTCTTCACTCTATCAGGTCTATTCGTTTGTTTTATGTCTTTCATTTGCTGCGCATAAACAATCAATCTCGCTATATCCATATCCTTGTGCAGTAACATGCAACATATTCGTTAGCTATGTGCCTTTTAAGACCGTACACAAATCTGTGCATCCTTGTCGTCATCATAGAAATCATCTTCGGAGAAAAATGAGCTAGTTGAGTGAATTTAAGACTGCACTTCCTCACGCTCATGTTATCTTGCTTGAGTGCCATGAATTCTTCAACTTTTGATTTCCTCATCTCTAAAGGCAGAAAGTGATTGACGAATCGCATCCATGAAATTGCCCCACACTGCGGGAGCTGCTTCTTCTCCTCCAGACAATTCCCATTGTTCATAGCAAGTACCAGCAACATCCATCAGTTGGAAAGAAGGAATTTCATCTCCTTCTATTCACTGACATGCATAGCTCAAAAACTATTTTGCACCTCATTAGTTAAGTTCTATAGGTTCTCTTCAGCTTTGGACTTGTAAAAGCTGGCGGGTTTATCCGGAGGAACCCAAATTCTGGAGGTAGCAGTATACTCTTGTGAGCTAGAACTGGAAGGGATGTTCCCTGATGTTGTGAGTGAGGTGCAACAAGCCGAGTGAGCATCTAAATTGCTCCTCTAGATTCTGCATTAGAAGAGTTTGGCTGTTGAGGCGTGAAAGAAACGGGGTTTTCCATTGAACCCGCTATCACAGGTGAAGATGAAGCTCTGGTAAGTTGACCAGATGAGCGACCTTGGGATCTGGTATGCATCCCCTAAGTTGGAGGTAACTCTCTAATGTTCAGCTTGGTAGTAGCATTAATTAGCACTAGTGTTAGCCCAATGGCTCGCAATCACTTTTCTCTTAGCAGAAATTTTCGGAAAAACATAACAGTGAATGAATAAAATTAAGTTCCTAGGGTTTTCGTTCTACAACACGAGCTAGAGTTTAAAAAAAGGGTAGTACTTCCTAATATCCTATGGCCTCTCTATTATAAGTGTGACATGCATTACACCCATAAGAAGGACTCAACTGGACACAGTTTTAGAGATATCCAGCCTCTCTATTATAAGTGTGACATGTTTTACACCCATAAAAAGGACTCAACTGGACACAGTTTTAGAGATATCCTAGGACACTTAAACCTTAGTGCTCTGATACCAAATTTATTACGCTCCGAACCTAGATCTTGAACGAGATCAACACTCGATGTCTTAATTTGCTCGAGTGACGAGCTACATAACATAACTCATGACATGTGTGGAAAAGAATAAAAGGATATTCATTCCATACGTAGAATTATTTAATGAAAAAGAAATTTCATGCAAACCTTTGTTAAGAATCAAAAAGCAATATTTCATAAAATTAAGATTTGCCAAGTTTACATCATGAATGAACCTACTAGACTCGATTAACCTATGAAGCCTCTAATATGAAATAATTGTCTAATCGAAACAAAACCCCTGACATACCTATAATTAAAACTGAAAAACCTGAAAATAAATCAAATGCCCCAAAAGCAGTAGGGGCTCACTGATAGCTAAATGAGTATATCCTAATGGGTTGCTCGTCCGCCTATCTGAATACAAGAGTCTGCATTATTTAAAATGCTGCATCCCTTATAAAAGAAACATAAGTAAATATGATATTATATTGTATTTAATATAGAATAATGAAACATGAAGCATAACTGAAGTGAAAGGATTACTCAAGAAGCCATAGTCATATTATAAAAACAGAAAAAGTTTCAAGACAAAAATAGTTTGACATCAACGTTCGTGTTTCACTATTTAACAGTTCATTATGAGAGTTTATTAGTATAATCAACATAATCCATCACGTAAGGACATTGAGTCTGATCTCGGCCTGATCAGCTAAGTCATTTCGTACCTTACCGGTATGAGACATATATGTCATGATTTTTTAGCAAAGGATCTATAATACGCCTCTTTGGGCAACATGAAGGATACACTAGGACCAAAGGTATGTTTTGAATCTTATGTGGGAAAACATAGTTTTAAGCTTGTGCCATAAGTTGACTTATGCCTTCTCGGTTAATCAATTTACTCTCTTTATTTTATGTTCATAAATTAGCCTAAAGGCTCATAATTGTAAGTCATACTTTTTCTTAAAAGCTTATAAATTATGGTTGACTTAAATTAGCCTAAAGGATCATAATTGTAAGTCATACTTTGTCTTAAAAGCTTATAAATTATGGTTAACTTAAATTAGCCTAAAGGCTCATAATTGTAAGTCATACTTTATCTTAAAAGCTTATAAATTATGGTTGACTTGAGAGTCCTTAAAATATAGTTCAATTCATGTGTATTAGGTTGATAAAATAATAAGTAGTCACATGTCATAATCCATGGAATAAGATCACGGGAATAAATCAAGCCATTTTAGTATAAAGATCATATTTTGACAAAAGGGCATAATCATAATTTAAGTTAAATTTGATGGGAGAACCATGAAAAAAAATTGTAAGATGAGACTATGGAATTTTTAGGAAATTCATAAGTCAAAATCATAGAATATCATAGCAACTGTCATAATAGCGTGAAGTTCACATTTTAAACAAAAACAGCAAAATTATAATTTAGATCAAATTTTACGAATTAACATGAACTATTTGTAGAATGAGACATGAATGAATTCATCAAAGTTCATAAAGATTCACGATGTCCATAATGATTTATCACGAAGAATTATCAATATTTCGAGATGAACCCTAACTGTTCATGAAAGCTATTTCATGCGTATAAAGAAATGATCGTGGGGGTGGGGGGACAATGATACTCCAACATATAGAGATAGCCTTACATACCTTTAAGCGCTCCAATTTACTCCAATTGTAATCCTAACGTTGGAGAAGAACTTCAAAGGAAACTTTGTTCTTGAACCTTAAGATGAGTTCTTGATTTCACTAAGGATAGGAGGAGGATTTGATTTTAGATTCATGTAGAAAATATTAAAAACTGATCATGAAGAAGGCTTACCTAGCCCTAATTAGGAGGAGTGGGTAGAACTTTCGGGGGCATTTGGGTCGAACAAGAATGAGACAAATGAGAAAAAAAACTCAAAATCCGCTTTTAAAGAAATTTGAAAATTTTGACTTGTGGACACTTTTTGCCCATTTGCAGACTGATATGCTGTGAGTTTACAACACTTTCGATGCTTAAAACTGAGAAAATAACATGAAATTAGGTGTGTTTATATGAATATGATGTGCTTTTACTTTGTTTTCAGAGAAAATAGGTGTTGGAGCAAAAATATGCAGAAAATGCATAAAAGTGCAAAAAATCAGCTAGGTACCAATCTCAGTACGAGCCATACCTCGACTGTACTAGTCGTACTGAGACTCATGGAAAAACTCAGAAGCTGAAACAATGTGAAGGAAAAGTACGACTCTCAGTATGAGCCGTAATTGGAGTCGTGGAATTCTTCAGAGAAAATTTGCACAAAGTAGTCTCTTGGTACAGGTGGAACCCACAGATTGTAACATCTACTTACGATACATACCATGAGCCGTAGGGAGCTTCAGTGATTCTTAAAGACTTGACAAAACTCCAAATGCAACAAGCAGTTACGAGTTGTAGGAGGAAGGTACGAGGCATACCACAACACTCGGAGAAAACTTTAGAAGATGTCAAAGTTCTCAAGGCTAAGCCATGGATGGATTGTACATCTCGTAGGATCATGGTATGAGTCGTACTAGTTGCCAACACTTAGTCAAATTTGCAGTAATCAAGGGATGTACGGAAGGCAGGTATGACCTGTACAATCTTGTAAAGGGTCGTAAGATCAGTCGTAAGTCGAGCCGACACTAGATATGAAAATTTTCTGTTAGCTTAGGAAAAGGTTTATGATGTCTGTATAAATACCTTTTATATTTTGTTTTAGGAGAACAACATATTGTGAGGGAAGTAGACGTGTGATTACATTGAGAGAAGTATTATTGAGAATTATTATTAAGTTTTAGAGAGCAATTCTTAGAATCAACACTTGATTTTATCAATTGTTCTTGATTTTGTTCGTCAATATTCAAAGCAGGTTTTCTTCTAATTATTGTTGTAAGTATTTAATTATGTATTTGTCTATGAAGGCTAATTGCAATCTTACAATCATGAGAGGCTTAAACCTCCACAACTAGGATTGTGAAAAAAATGGTGAGTTAACGAAATAGGGTTACGAAAAGTGATTCAAAACCAATGCCAAACGCTTGTATTATATTCTCTTCATCTTTAAACATTTCTTAACGGTGTGCAATGTTAGGATTTGTCCGAATTTTTTACTTGGTTGAACCTAGAGAAGTATAGATTAGGAAAAGAGAATTACAATAAAGCCTTGATTTTTATGATCATTGTATAACTTGAGTTGTGGTAAGCAGAAAAGTTAATTTGGAACACATTGATATAACGATTAGTTTGAAATCGCTCATGAGACTTGACCTAGTAATTGAATATAGTCATCCAATAGGGACGAACCCTAGTTATCAGTTCTACAAGTAAGTATTGGGATTAATCACGTGTGTATACCTGAAGTAGTTATGAATCCATGGGGAACACTTGCCCTAGTTAGTTACAAATCTTGATAACAACCACAATTACGATCTTGTTTTATTATTGTTTTTCTTTAAACCCCCCAATTTGGAGATAACTTACCAACAAGTTTAAGTACCGGCATTAGTCTTGGTCTTACCTTATTCCCTGTGGGTTCGACCCCAACCTCTTTGTTGGGTTCTTTGTTGACATTGTCCGTTTCATACTTTGCTAGAAAGTGTGAGTTTGAGCATTATCAAAAAGTGGCGCCATTACCGGGGAATACAATTAAGATTAGATTAATTGCTTGTATTTAACTTTTGATTGTTTTTTCCATAATTACGTTTTCTTTTTGTTTTTGAAAACCCACAGGTTGTCGCTTGGTGAATTCCAAGTACTCGTTAGAGTGGAAACCCCCTAATCCCTTTGGATCTCGAACTTGAAAGAACACTGCGAAGGATGAAGAACCAAGAGCAGAGATGTAACACCTCAAAAGTTTTTAAGATTAGACCCCGGACTTAAAGAAAGAAATCAATTGGAAAGTGAAACTTTTACCACAAAACGAGTCTTAACACGACCCGTTAAGAGACTAGACGAGTCGTGGAGTCCATCGTCATGAGCAACGGTTATGTTATTGAGTCAAGTTTTTAGCTGACAACGAGAGAAGTGATGATTCGTGAGGACAAGTAACGAATTGTTATGTCGATCATTAGAAGAATTTCCAAAAAGTATACCACCCAAGGCAGTGGTGACAACGAGAAGGTAGGATGAGTCGTTGTGTCAGGTAACGACTCGTCGTGTCTAGTCATAGGGTGAGAGAGCGGGATGTTGGTTCAATGGTAACGAAAGGAGTCACGAGTAGTTAAGTCAACTAATGACTCGTGTAGTCAGTTATCGTCCATCCGAGGATTTTAAAGAATTTTTCTAGAAGTGATCACAAGAGGGACTTAATGAGTTGTCTAGTGCCCCACGACCCGTGAAGTCCCTCGTGAGGACTGACAGTAAGGCTTTTCCTATGAATTTGAAGGGTGTTTTCATAAAATCCTATGCTTCTAACTCCTAAATTATGTTGTTTTGTGTATCAGGTGGGACGATTTTAAAGGGGAATATCTAGCCTAACCCCTCATTCCATCCAAAAAGCACTCCCAAGACCCTTCTTACTCTTCTTCTCTCAAGCTCAAGAACACCTAGGGTTTTCTTTAAGGGCTTCAAGATCCAAGTTCTAGTGGGGGATTTCTTCAAGTCAGGTATGTAGGACTTCAACAAGAATCTCCTTTAATCCTTGTGTCCCAATTGTATGTTAAAACCCTAATTCTTTGATTTCTCAAAGAGTATGTCTTAGGGCTTTAATCTACGCATGATCTCTCACATGTTTTCTATGGATTTTAAGAGCCTCATGATAAGTAGCCATATATGTTTATGAACTGACTTTCAAATTACATGATATGATAGTAGCATGATCTTCTAGAATTTTACCACGAATTAGCATTATTTTCGAGATATAGCCTTGTTAATTATTCACATGCTTTGACTATGAATTCGATATATATGTCTAAAGCATGATTTGAACATATGAGTTTTCATAAATCTAGAACATACGATTTTGTATATATTTTAAAGCATGATTAGAACCTATGGGTTTTTGTGAATTTAAAATGCATGAATTATACTACGTTTTGGGCCTATAATGTTATGAATTCTGACGACAAGGCATGATCATGATTCTTCAGACTTTCGAGTCTCCTGATAGTAGAAAGTAGCTTTGATCAGACTCTAATTAATTCAGTATGTTATGATTAGTTGAATACTCAGGTCTCTGATTAGCTGAAGTAGCCTATACTAGACAAATGATATCAATTCTGGGTTCTCCCTTAGTCTAGTTAGGGATTCTCAATAGTAGAGAATGTTTCCCTTAGTCCAGTCAGGGATTCTCAATAGCAGAGAATGTTTTCCCTAGCCTAGTAAGGGATTCTTAATAGCAGAGAATGTTTCTCGTAGTCCAGTCAGGGATTCTCAATAGCATAGAATTTTTCCCTTAGTCTAGTTAGAAATTCTCAATAGCAGAGAATGTTTCCCTTAGTCTAGTTAGACATTTTCTGTAGTAGAGAATATTCTCTTTAGCCCAACTAGGGATTCTTATTTAGTAGAAGAGGGTTTCCTTAGGTTATGATTTCAGTTCAACTTAGTTATAGTATAGTTCGGTTTCAGTCTTCAGCAGTTACTTTAGTACAGTTTATGATCCCAATCATAGCTTTAGTTTTCAGTACATGTACATAACCCTTATGCATTAGTTTTTAATGATACTTCATTAAATGTTTTCATATAAAAGCATCATGTCAATATTTATATATCTTAGACAGGGTCTTTGTATTTAGTTCAGTTATACGTTCACTGATGTACCCAACTTACTTCCTCCCAATATAGTTCCATGTTTCAGTTCTTTTATATTTCCCTCATACACAGTACATTCCAAGTACTGACCGCATACTTGATGTGCTATATCATTTTATGATATAGATCTAGGTTCCAGACTCAACCTCGCGGTTAGACACACTCTATTCCCATCTCAGCTGACTGTGGTGAGTCCTTATCTATCGATGATAAGATTTATGATTTTTTTATTTTAGTTTTATTTTAGTTTTTGACTTTAGGAGTTAGCTGGGGACTTGTTCCAGTAGCTCACCAGTGTAGTAAATACTTTCAGACATGTATAGACAGATTAAGCTTATGATTTAGAGTTTTAATAGACTATGTTCTTATGGTTTTTGATTGGACTCTTCAGTTAGCTTCCACTCAGTTATGATTCTGTTAGTTAATATTTTGTTAGTCTCATGCTATGATTATGTCAATGGTTGACATGGAGCCTCTCGGGGTTTCTTGTCCCGTGTTACGACTAGGGTGAAATCTCAGGTCGTGACAAACTTGGTATAAGAGCAAAGGTTTAGAGTATCCTAGGGTGTCTGAAAGCTACGTTAAGTAGAGTTTTTTTCATGGGTGTGAAACACGCCATACTTATGATGAAGAGGCTATGAGATATTTTTTAGGAAAGTTCCCCTTTCATCATGATTCTTATCGTACGTAGAGTATGAAACTCTAATAGTTCCTCTCCTAACTCATGCTTCACATGCTCGCTGATAATACCTCCTAGAAGAGAAAATGGAAGGTGAAACGTTAATAGGCACTTGAAAGCCCCACCATCCCCAGTGAACCCGATGAATGAACATGTTACTCATGCCAAGTTTAGGGTAGCTTTTCACATGTTGGCGCATGCCATGACCACTCAGGTTAATAAGTAGGCGGTGGCTCATTTTCCCCAGAATGGGAACATATCTGCGTCTAGAGTAAGAGACTTCCTCAGGATGAACCCACCCGAATTCTTAGTGTCAAAGGTGGATGAGGACCCCTATGAGTTCTTAGAGGAAATCCAAAAGATCACCCAGATTAACGGGGTGACGGGGATGGAGAGCGCAGACTCAGCCTCCTACCAACTGAAGGGAGTCTCTCATATATGGTTTTGTCAGTGGAAAGATAGTCGGGGAGTTGGAGCAGTCCCTGTAAGTTGGGATGCATTTATGACTGCCTTCTTAGACAGGTTTTTCCCTAGAGAATTGAGAGAGGCAAAGGCGGCGAAGTTCATCAACTTGAGGCAAAACATCATGACTGTCTAGGAGTATGTGTTGGAGTTTACCCAATTGTCCAAGTATGCATCGGAGATGATAGCTGACCAGAGGTCTCATGTGAGCAGGTCGTGAACGGAGTGGTAGACTCCTTGGTGAAAGAGTGCAGGACCGCCATATTGCACAAGGACATAGACTTTTCATGTTTGGTGATATATGCCCAACAAATAGAGGCGAAACATGTGAAAGAAAATGAGATAGAGGCCAAGAGATCCAGGACAATAGATTCAGAGTTTCTCCCATTAGAGGACAAGTGGTGGACGCCGCTCACGCTACCAACAGAGATCATCAACCCCAACACCTTCGACAACTAGTGTTCCGTATAGAACTAGGGTGAGAGAGATTACACACCTAGCTAGTAAGAGCTGCGGGAAAAACCATTTGGAGAATGCATGGCTGGCTCAGACGCTTGTTTTTGGTGCGGCAAGTTGGTCATAAGCATAGAGATTGCACGACAGCCAAGCGGGATGAGAGTAGGGCCCTAGCCACCTCTTCAGTAGCTCTAATAGCCCGCTCATCTCAGTAGGATGCATCATCTAGCGTAGGTGGTGGACAGCATCAAAACCACTCCTACGCCTTGTCAACACATCAGGATCGAGGCAAAATGCAAGAAGGAGCCACAAGTATGTTATGATCTATTCGTGTCACTCTTTGCATGATTGATTAAACCCCAATTTGGAATAGAGAGTCCTTTGATGTATGTTGGAAAGAGGTCATTGGTACATGGTGTGAATTAGCTAAGAGTATGACACTTATAGTGAATTTTAGAGGTAGAGGAGAAGTCAAGAGTTAATGGTTTAGCCCAAACCTTAAGAAAAATTCAGGAGCCTTAGAATGATAGCTTTAAGCTAAGGGGAAGATGGTAAGTCTATGAGACAAGTCAAATCTTGAGTAGGCTAGTGGCGGAGTCCCGACACTAGTAGTTATAGGATGCCAATTCCTTTAGGTTTAGATGACTTCCCTAATGCTTAGTTGAAGTTACGCTCTATCCATTTCCATGTTCTGACTTCCAGAATTTCTAGATAACCACTTCAGACAGCAATCCCAGTCTTACTCTATGAATCCTTAAGTCTCAGCTTCATGTCATAAACTAGCTATGCGTGTTAACTTATGTCCTCCAGTATGCTCAGCTCGAACTCAGTCTTTAGAAGTTTCCTTAGTAGCTCAGCAGATCAGATTACCTCATGTATGTTCTCAGTTTTAGATGTCATTCCCTTACTTTCAGTTAGACCAAATACCATGATGGCTAGTTCAGTATCAGAAAGCAGTTTGAGAATAATAAATCAATCTGTACCAGCTCAGTTCCATGTTGAGGAAAAGAATCCTCCCTAGTACTCTATCTAGTTCCATGTTAGTTTCATGTCTTTTAGTCCCTCTCACATATTAGCACGCATGTACGATTCAGATCTTCAGTTCAGACATGTAGTTCAGCTCGGAGTCAGATACTCTACTAGCATTCCGCTCTTAGTATTCAGTTCTAGGGATTGCAGCCCTTTCCCTAGCCTTTTAGCTCAGTGACCTCATCATTCCTCAGCTTTGGATGTTATGTTTTTGAGATTTCATTTCCCTTCCCCAGTTTCTCAGTATGTTCAGTCTACATTCGAGGATGAATGTTCCTAGGGGGGAGATATTGTAACACCCCAAAAGTTCCTAAGATCAGACCCCAGACTTAAAGAAAGAAATCAATTGGAAAGTGAAACTTTTGCCATAGAACGAGTAGTGACACGACCCCTAAGAGACTAGACGAGTTATGGAGTCCCTCATCACGAGCAAGAATTTAGTTATTGAGTCAAGTCTTCAGTGGACCAAGAGAGAAGTGACGACTCATGAGGACAAGTAAAAAATTGCTATGTTGATCATTAGAAGAATTTTCGAAAAGTATATCACCCGAGGAAGTGGTGACAACAAGAGGGTAGGACGAGTCATTGTGTTAGGTAATGACTCATTGTGTCCAGTCGTGGGGTGAGAGAGAAGGATGTTGGTTCAGTGGTAACGGAAGGAGTCACGAGTCGTTAAGTTACCTAAAGACTTGTGTAGTCATTTGTCATCCATCCAAGGAGTTTTAAGAAATTTTCCAGAAGTGATCACGAGTGGGACTTAATGAGTCGTCAGTGGCCCACAACCCGTGAAGTCCCTAGTGAGGACTGACAATAAGGCTTTTCCTGCGAATTTCCAAGGGTGTTTTCATAAAATTCAATGCTTCTAACTCCTAAACTATGTTATTTTGGGTATCAAGTTGTCACGCCCCGCCTTGGGGGGTATGACTGGCACCTGGTGCCCTGGTAGGACCTGGACTGCTAACTAGTAAGCCTAGGCACGTCTGGTGCCTGGCTAGCTCTATTTCTGATTTTTGGAAACAATGGGCTATATAATGGCTGTAAACACAGCCTCTGGCCGACTGGGCCTATAGCCACCTGCATATGTAATAGCAGCTAACCATAAACATACTCATAACAAGGAACCTATTCGGGCCGACAAGGCCACCATGCTGTCTAGTCATCTGAAACTCAACATAGAGAATACTGAATAACTACGTGATCGACGAGGTCATCACTACTGTCAATCTATGGCCCCACACGGCCAACATAAACAAATATACTAAACAACTGAACACAATGCACGACCTCACACGACCGGCTCAACTGACCACAGGGAGATAAATACATACAATCTGCAAGCCTCTATGAGTACTGAT
>JACEIK010001708.1:0-10231 GCA_018107945.1 Datura stramonium | reverse complement strand
AAACAATCTATATACCCCTACCCGGGTCAAAACCAGCCAAAAATAAGTCACTCCACTCATCTACTAACTACGAGCACCTCTGCTGGCCCCCTGGGTCTCCAGCTCGGGCCATAGCCTTCGATATAAATAACAGAGAATGTTTTCCTTAGTCCAGTCAGGGATTATTAATAGTATATAATGTTTCCCTTAGTCCAGGCAAGGATTCTGAATAGCAGAGAATGTTTCGTTTAGTCTAGTCAGGTATTCTCAATAGCATAGAATGTTTCCCTTAGTCTAGTTAGAGATTTTTTCTGTAGTAGAGAATGTTTCTCCTTAGCCTAGCCAGGGATTCTTATTTAGTAGAAGAGGGTTTCCTTAGGTTATGATTTTAGTTCAGCTTAGTTACAGTATAGTTCGGTTTAAGTCTGCTGCAGTTACTTTAGTACAGTTTATGATCCCAGTCACAACTTCAGTTTTCAATACATGTACATGACCCTTATGCATCAGGTTTTAATTATACTTCATAAAATGTTTTCAAATAAAAGCATCATGTCAATATTTATATATCTCAGACAGAGTCATTATATTTTAGTTCAGTTATATGTTCAATGATGTACCCAGCTTACTTCCTCCCAATATACTTCCATGTTTCAGTTCTTTTACGTTTCCCTCATACTCACTACATTCCAAGTACTGACCATATACTTTATGTGCTATATTATTTTATGATATAGATCCAGGTTTTCAGACTCAGCCTCGTGGTTAGACACGCTCCATTTCCATCTCAGCTGACTTTGGTGAGTCCTCATCTACCAAGGAAGGGATTTATGATTTTCCTATTTTATTTTTATTTTAGTTTTAGACTTTAGGAGTTAACTGGGGACTTGTCCTAGAAGATCATTAGTGTAGTAGAGGCTTTCAGACATGCATAGACAGATTTATCTTATGATTTAGAGTTTTAATAGACTATGTTCTTATAGTTTTTTATTAGACTATTTCAGTTAGGTTCCTCTCAGTTATGATTCTGTTAGTTAATATTTTATTAGTCTCGTGCTATGATTACGCAATAGGTCGACTTGGAGCCTCTTGGGGTTCCTTGTCTTGCGTTACGACTATGGTGTAAACTCGAGTCATGACAAGAGAGATGCCTGTTTTGCTGAAGAAGCTAGGTAAGTTGAGATAGCTTGGCAAGCTGCACTTCAGGAAGCCGATGATGCTCGAGATGAGGTTTTCAACACTGGTTGCCATGGAAGGGGCAACAGAGGCCAAATATATTCCCCTCAATTCTTTGATGAGGATGATCCAGACATTGATGATGTTGGGTCAACTAGAGCTATTGTATCATCACCTTTGCCTGTTGGGACAAAATTTAACATCACTAGCACTATGATTCAATTATTGAACATGAATGAGGTGTTTAGTGGTCATGTAGCTGATGATGCCAACCTGCACTTAATGAACTTTGTTAGAATATGTAAGGCGTACAGGTTGCCCCGAGTCAGCCAGGACGCAATGAGGCTTAGACTCTTTCCCTTCTCTCTATCTGGGGAGGCCACTTTATGGTTATCGGAGTTGCCCAATGACTCCATTACTAACTGGAGGGAGCTCAAACAAGCTTTTCTAGAGATATTCTTTCCACCCTCTAGGATGCTGCAGGTTAAGGATGAAATATATAATTTCCAACAACTGACGACTGAGGCACTTCATGAAACATTGTTGAGATTCAAGAAGAAGCTGACCAAGTGCCCAAACCACAAAATTCCTGATGACAGTTTGTTGGAGATTTTCTATAGATCATTGAATAACAACTCTAAAGTGGTAGCAGACATAGTGGGGGGAGGAGAACTGATGAGCCACACCTGGGAGCAAGCTGCCACTATTCTAGGTAGAGTGACGAAAACAAACAGAGCATGACACACCCGGAAAGGGGAAGCAGCTGCTGGTACATATTTTGTTGGTTTGACTGCAGACCAATAAAGGAAGGAGGAAGAACGTGACCAGGAATTGACCCATATGCACACATCATTAGACCTGCTCACGAAGCATATCATGGGCCTAGAGCCAGAAAAGTTAATGCAGTGGGGACATAGGGACAGGAACCAAGGCCTGAGCACTCAGATTTCGAGGAGGAGAAAAACTTCTTGGACAACCAGGTGGCGAGTTTTCAAGCGAACGCCCAAGGGTCTAGATAAGGCACTTGGTGCCAAGGTTCTGGAAACCAAGGTCGGAACCAATACAGAGACAATTACAACCAAAATGGTTACAAAGACAGAAGTCGAGGTTGTGAACGAGAGGGAGAATAGAGAAGAAATGACGGTTACTGTAACGACCGAGCAGGATTGTACATGCCTCCTAATGCACGTGAGGGGGAGGTTGGACAGCCAATGTTGGAGAGCATGATGCCTCAGATTCTAAAGAAGGTTAGATCCATAGAAGATCAGTTGAAAGACATCCATGGGGATCTATCTAGCATGGGTAGAGAGTTGATTAACATGCTATGGCTATCAAGATGATTGAACATCAACTGGGGAAACTGTCAGCATCCATGAACCCTAGGTAAAAGGGTACACTACCTAGCAACACAGTCTAAAATCCTAAGAATGATGGTCACTACATGGCTGTGATGACCAGGAGTGGAAATACCACGGTTGATCTCCCTCTTCCGGTTGTAGTTGAGATTCAAAGGAAGAAAGAATAATTAATGATGACGAAGAGGTTGCTGAGCATGAGCATAATGAGGATGCTGATTTGACTGAGGCTCTAGTTGTTGAGAAGGAGCTTGAGGCTAAACAAGGAGAGAAACAAGGGGCCACATAGATTTGTAAGGCTATTCCATGACCACCGCCACCGTTCCCTCAAAAATGAAGAAGAACGCAGAGAATGGTAAGTTTCAGAAATTCCTGTCAATGCTAAAGCAATTATCTATAAAAATACCATTGGTTGAGGCATTGGAACAGATGCCGGGATATGCCAAGTTTATGAAGGACCTTGTTACTAAGAAAAGATCTATGAGCTATGAGCCTATAGATAACGTGCATCATTGTAGCATTATAGCCTCATAGATCCTTGCCCAAAAGGAGGATCCAGGTGCCTTCACCATTGCAGGTACAATTGGTGATGTTGAATTCTCAAGGGCACTTTGCGACTTGGGAGTAAGCATCAATCTAATACCGTTAGCTGTGTTTAAGCAGCTGGGATTGGGAGCACCCACACCGACTACCATGCGACTGCTGATGGCCGACCGAACTATGAAAAAGCTTGTGGGTATCCTATTTGATATGCTTGTTAAAGTAGACAAATTCATATTCACAGCGGACTTCGTGGTCCTTGATTGCGAGGTTGATTTTGAGGTCCCCATCATTTTGGGGCGACTATTCCTTGCCACTGGGAGGGCTATAGTACATGTAGGCTGGCCAGTTAAAATTCAGACTCAATAAAGAAGAGGTCACCATTAAATTTTGCCGGTCAATGAAGCAACCAAAGGAGTACAGAGTGGTCTCAGCAATCGAGGATGAGTCTGAGTTCCTTGACGAATTCTGAGTAGTCAAGAGACTTGTGTTGTGCCACGATGTTAAATTAGGCACTTCTTGGGAGGCAACCGATGAGGTGATTTGGTGAATTTTGATTAACCAAACCACCAGTGACGTTAAATCAAGTGCTTCTTGGGAGGCAACCCAAGTTTATTGACTTATGTGTGCTCAGTGTGTAGGAGAAACAAAAATAGCTGGCAAAAGAATTGCAAAATAGACTAGTGCTACGGGTCTTAGTACGAATCGTAAGAGGATTGTACAGGCCATAGTGTGAGTCATGGTGAGAAGTAGGGATGTCTCTGAGTGCATGATTTCAGGGTACAGTTGGTCCTACTACTCATAATTTCATTGTGCGGATCGTAGTACTCACTGTAGTTATGAACTATGCAAGGCATGGACCTCCAATTAAGAGTGACCTACGAGTCATAATATGGGTCATACCTTTATGGTACGAGTCGTAGGATGTACTCGTAGGTCCACAGGTAAGTTTTCTTAACATCTCTGTTACGAGTCCTAGGGATGAGTCGTAGGGCCTTTCTACGACTCGTATCAGGGTCAAGCTGAGTAAAATAACTCAATTCGACATTTTTTCAATCTGCCCACCTGTTGGACCCTTCTCCCACGCATAAAAACTTGAACTCACGAAAGCATGCATGACTCCCTCACCCTAAGAACTCAAGGTCACGATCAATTGAGCAAGATTTTTGCTTGATTAACATTGCTAAACTCGAAGTCAACCCTAGTCACTGATTTTTGGTTAAAGTTTAGCCAAGTTTATAAAGAAATTCAAGTATGTGTTATGTTTTAAGTTGGGTAACAAAACCTATATGCTTATGTGAACTTGTGCAATCACTGGGAGTCCTCAAAATGCATGAAAAATAGAAAAGGACAATGACCAGTGATGTGAAAAAGTAAATGTGTGACTAGGTAGGAGTCGAACATGTTAAAAATTGGACATAAACTGCTAAAACTTGAGTTACGGGTTATGAATAAAAAGGGAGGAACAGGTAGTTGTAAAAACGTGAAGAATGCATACCTAGACTTGGGGAATTCTGAGTACCCAACACAAAATTAAATTCACCTGCAAACTAACTTGAAAATAAGGTAGGGACAGGCTTCACAAGCCTTCCTATGACTCGTGGTAAAACTACGACTCATAGGATGGCTTGTTAGGACTGTCCTATGCCAAACATGTAGAAGTTAAGAGGTACAAAACCTAGTACGGCTTGTAGTATCCTGCTACGAGTCGTACTTGGAAATCGTACCAGGAGTTTGAAAAGGGTTAAGTCCAAAAGTGATAGTACGATCCTTCCTATGACTCGTGGAATCGACTTATGGGTCGTACCATGAGTTATGAAAAAATATAGAACATGGGTTTTCAAGGGACATCCTTATACGATTCGTGGTATGGATCGTACCTTCGTGGTACGAGTCATACCTCAGAGGCATAACTTTGATCTGTGACATTACGAGTCTCAGTAGGTATCGTACCTCCAAGGTAAGACTTGTACTGTAGACCTGTGAAAAAATACAGAGGAATTTTTTTAGTTTCTTTTTCTCAGGTTTGGAATTCTAACCCTTTTTCTCCACAGGTACAATGACTCAGAAAAGGAAAGCATCTACAGAAATTGCTCGGAGGGCATTGATAGGTGAAACCTCCAAATCTGAACAAATGAGCAACACACCTAGTGGTTTAGTGGAGGAATACAAGGTAGACACATCTGACACTGACAGGACCCGAACCACTAGGGTGAAAGCTAAAGCCCAGGCCCAGCCACTACCACATCTGCTAGTTCTCCCCAGTCTGAGGAGGGAGCTGAGAAAAGAGACCAAGAGTTTGGAAGCGGCTCTAATGATGAAGAGGGGTCTGAGGATGCCCAATCCGGTAATGGAGACAGTGAGTCCGGATCTGAGGAGGAGGCAACCAATGCCGAGCAAGAGGAGACTCTGCCTAGGGAGAACCATACCATTCGACAGAGAGTACCAGGAGACCAGGAGATCTATGAACAAGCTATTGCTCTCACCGCCAAGAACAAACCTCAATGGAGTATTCAAGAAGAGTCGTGGATCCTCACCAATGCACTGAATGAGGTGGAGGAGATAAAGCAAATGTTAAGCTTGTATGGGTTCGACTGGATGCCTAGAACCCTGGATCGATACACTTCAGAGATCTTTCAGGAGTTCTATGATAATTATTTGGCAACCATGGAGCAGAAAGCAAAGGAAGGGAGAAAAATTAAAAGATCATCCCAAGCTGAAAAGCATCATGGTATGAGGCCACAATATAGATATATCTGAGCGCACTATTGCTCGGGTGTTATATGGGCCCCAATTCATACCACCACACACTACATCAGAGTATGACTACCGAGTGGATGCCATGAAAAAGATCAAACAATTAGGCATTGATGAGAGGCAGAGACAGATTGAATGATTGTCTGGGGTTATTGCTGAGGGCAAGGACGAAGCAAAATGGGTTACTAGCGAAAAGCTGGTCACAAGGAATTCACTAAACTTCATAGAAAAAGCCTACTGGAAGTTAGTTCGCCACCTGTTGGCTCTGATTGTGAATGAAAATATCATTAGTGCAGACAGAGACACATTGGTGGCGTGTATCATGTCCAGATACCCTATCAACATCCCGAGAGTCATTACAGAGGAGATCCATGATTGGGATATGGGATTGAGCACTACCATCCCATTCTCGAGTCTCGTATTCAGGTTGTTCACAGAGGAAGGTATCAAGGTGTGTCAGGTGAGGAGAATTTGATCGAAGGACAGTGAATAGCAGATAATGGCTTAATCTGGAATGAAATGAACCCAGTAAGCTGGGAACGACTTTGTACCGCAGTTCCGATATCATGGATAATTGAGGGCGAGAAGGTGAATGCCCCCACTTCATAGGAGCAGGACGAGACACTAGCTATATATGTCGGTCATTTAAAGGCAAGACAACTCCCAGCACCTCCACCGCACCACATATGGGCTTTTTGAGACAGACTCCAACCGGTTACATGCTAGTGCCTCAGGAATTTCTCCAGAAGATGGCCAAGAGACTGACCGTAGCTGGGAAGAAGGTACAGTCTATGATGGAGAACATGAATCCTTAGGTAAAGTATGAGATTGAGGAAGCCACACAGGTCCTACAAGCCAGGCTAGATAGTTTTGAGAGCCGCTTCAATGATTTCATGGCCGAGCAGACAGACACTAGCAACCTCCGTGAGGAGTTAGGGGCTCCTCAGAGCCAAGTGGCTGAGCTGTCATCATGGAAGTTGGCAATTTTTAGTAGTCCCCACTTTTCCTGACCTTGATATTGACATAGATGAGGAGATTGATTTGGCAGCATATTTGGGAGCCTATATGAGTTGAGAGGGAGAAAGGGAAAAAGAGGGTCTCTGAGGAAGTTGGAGACGAGACCTTAAAGAAGAAGAGAAAGAGAGAAAAGAAAGAGCACAAGCGGGCGAGATTGGAGAGCCATCAGACTCACGATGAGCATAGGTCGGAGCTGCTTGAGAGAGCAAGAGGAGCGGGTAACTCCACCACTGCCATGCTGAGCTTGCAGGTGGCAAGGACCCTTCGAGTGAGCCACAGTTAGCCCCAGTGATTCCAGAGGTCGTAGAAGTGACCACCACTACTAAGGGGTAACCATTCCCCCTACTAATACACCATTGAGTGCGCCGGCCCCACCAGTGCCACGACTCCAGCGGAGAGACCACCTCCACAAGATGACATGAGCGCTTAGTGTGCCACATGTATGTTCTCTTCCTTCTGCTTTATATTTTATTCTTCGGGGATGAAGCATGCTTTTTAAAAAGGGAGGGGGTGTACTTGTATTTTTAGGATTTTTTTTGGATACGTCCGAGGGTTTTTCTTACCGTGTTTCTTTTTTCTCAGGCATGCTATCTAGTAGAACCGACATGTTTAGGATTTTATTTTATTTTTGTATTCTTGTTTAATTAGAAAGTAGCTTAGGATTACTCAGCCAATAAATTGTACTAGTTTTGAAGTTTTGAAAAATTGATCCTATTTAAATTTTTTTGATGGTTAGCTATGCACTTGTTGATTGCAAAGCATGATTCCTATGGATATTTTTGTGTCATTTAGTGTATTATCATGAGTTGTTCTTGTTATCCATGTATAAACCGGACAGGTAGAATGAATGCAAGACATGTACCATGAGTGAGTGAGGTCTATACCTAGTTCAATACTGCGTAGAGGATCTAGAACTTGCCTGGTTGGCCTTTACATAGGTTTTAGGATGGTTGGTTAGAAAAGGATCATAGACCATTTTTGTTTAGCCCATTTTTATCTCAAATTACCCTACCAGAATAATATGATTCTCTTCATTCCGATTTTGAGCCTTAAATGAACCATTTTTCTTTGATTAACCAATTAACCTTACCTATTTTTTATAATGAACCTGTTTTGTCCCTGGTCCCTCCTTGGACATTGTGAACCACAACATAGGCAAAATTCCTAAGTTGAGGGTGGCTAGACTAGGGGTGCATAGATCTTAGGGAGGTGAAAAAGGAAGAGAAAAGAAAAAGGGTTAAAAATGAAGTGTGGTATGACAAAACAAAAGAAAAAGAAAAGAAAAAAGATGAAAAAAGATACAAAAAGAAAAGGATGAATGAAAATTTGGGAAAACACACTACACCCATACAATTGCATAAAAATAATGAAAAGGGAAGAAAAAGTTGAAAAAAGCAAAAAGGGTGAAAAAAGTGAAAAATGGAGCCACGTGTATGTAGTGCCAAGAAGATTTTAGTCACTAAAAATATTCCATATCTACCATACCCAGCCTGAAAACCTACACTACAAGCCGAATCAAGTCCTATAGTGATCCTAGCCTGACCATATGAAAAGCCGAGGTAGAGAAAATAAGGAAAAACCTATGGTATCTGATGTGCATTATTTGAAACTTCTTTGTGAGGGTGAAAGTCTTACTTGTTCAGTCCCATGTTTCATATTTTTCTACGTCTGTGAGTGGGGGACTTTATTTGATGTGAAGGTACATGGTTTGTGTTTGATTTTGCTAGTTGTTTGTGTGAAACATTGGTGATGACTTGACTATATGCTATTAACTAGATGACATATCTTGATCCCTGTTTATCATGGTTTGTGGTTGCTTGATGTGCATATGCTGATTTGGTTTATGGGAAAAGGGTCAAAAGTTGTTTGAGTTTATGGTGCGAATTTTGATTGATGTTGACTGTAGTATCCTAGGTTTATTTTCTAGTTAAGTGTCGTTTTTAGTTTCTTTTTGTTTTCTTTGCATGAGGACACGCAAAAGTCTTAAATTGAGGGTGTTGATGTTCTGTGAGTTTACAACACTTTGATGCTTAAAACTGAGAAAATAGCATGGACTTAGGTATGTTTATATGGATATGAGGTGCTTTTACTTTGTTTTATGAAAAAATAGGTGTTGGAGCAAAAATGTGCAGAAAATGCATAAAAATGCAGAAAATCATCCAACTACCAATCTCAGTACGAGTCGTACCTTGACCGTATGAATCGTACTGAGACTCATGAAAAAACTGGAAAGGCTGAAATCATGTGAAGGCAAAGTACGACTCTCAGTACGGGCCATAATTGGAGTCGTGGAAATCTTCAGAGAAAATTTGCACAAAGCAGTTTCTTAGTACAGGTGGAACCCACAGATTGTAACATCTACTTACGACCCATACCATGAGCCGTGGGGAGCTTCAGTGATTCTTAAAGACTTGGCAGAACTCCAAATGCAATAAGAAGTTACGAGTCATAGGAGGAAGGTACGAGGCATACCACAATACTCATAGAAAACTTTAGAAGATGTCAAAGTTCTTAAGGCCAAGCCACAGATGGATTTTACGACTCGTAGGACTATGGTATGAGTCGTACCAGTTGCCAGCACTTAGTCAAATCTACAACAACCAAGGGATGTATGGAAGGTAGGTACACCCATACAGTCCTGTTATGGGCCGTATGATCAGTCATAAGTCAAGCTGGCGCCAGATATGGAAATTTTCCTGTTAGCTTAGGAAAAGATTTCTGATGTTTGTATAAATTCCTTTTATGTTTTGTTTTAGGAGAACAACATATTGAGAGGGCAATAGACATGTGATTACATTGAGAGAAGTATTATTTGTAAATTATTATCAAATTTTGGAGAGCAATTCTTAGAATCAACACTTGATTTTTTCAATTGTTCTTGATTTTGTTCGTCAATATTCAAAGCAGGTTTTCTTCAAATTATTCTTCTAAGTATTTGATTATGTATTTGTCTATGTATGCTAATTGCAATATTACAATCATGAGAGGATAAAATCTTCACAACTAGGGTTGTGGGAACCATGGTGAATTAACGAAATAGGGTTACACAAAGTGATTAAAAACCAATGCTAAACGCTTGTATTGTATTCTCTTCATCTTTAAACGTTTCTTAATGGTGCTCAATGTTAGGATTTGTCCGAATTTTTTACTTGCTTGAACCTAGAGAAGTAGAAATTAGGAAAAGAGAATTACAACAAAGCCTTGATTTTTATGATCATTGTATAACTTGAGCTGTGGTAGCAGGAAAGTTAATTTGGAACACATTGATAATGGTTAGTTTGAAATCGCTCATGAGACCTGACCCAGTGATTGAGTATAGTCATCCAATAGGGACAAACTAGTCATTTGGATGAACCCTAGTTATCAGTTCTACAAGTAAGCATTGGGATTGATCACGTGTGTATATCCGA
>JACEIK010001707.1:175124-259286 GCA_018107945.1 Datura stramonium | reverse complement strand
TCCAGATTTCAGATTTAAATCCAGGGTTATTTTTGTAAAATTCCATCTACCTAGTACCTAAACTACGTCGTTTGGGATTCATTCAGAGGTTTTAGAAGGGGTAACCAACGGTTTCTCCCCATATTCCTTCTCTCATCCTAGAGAACAGAGCGTAGAGTTTCACTGGAAGCACAGAACACAAGGCAGGGCAGACGTCAATCTTCTCATTTTTTCTCAGAGATTTCAACTAGAGCTTCTTCTGCAGGTATGTGGGAATTTAGCTAGGAGATTTTTCTCCCCTTGCGTCCCCCCAAAACTCTCTCTGTTCACTTTCAGTCCTAGCCCAGAGATTGCGAATTTGCAGATATTGTTATCGTTCTTTGATTAACTCATGTGGAATCCTACCCTATGTTAATTGTACCTATTTTCCACCAGTTTGTAACTAAAATGATTCTTGTTCCATCAAACTAGAAATTCAGCCCTAGCTTTTGAAAATCCAGAAATTAGAATCAAGTTTAAGCTTTGAATTCTTGAGAATGGTTTGCATGCTTCAGAGTTAGGGGTTTTTATACTGATTTTGTGTTAAAATCTTAGTTACATGTATGTTATTCACATTCAAATCAGAAAGTTTATATACTTTGTATTTCTCAAATTGTCAGTTCAGCTGCAGTCCGTCCAAGTACTAGGATAATCAGTGTTAATAAGAAATGTCAGCTGATCAGTTTGACTATAGTCTTTTCACGAGGTGTCAGTGGTACCTCTCACTTATCAAACTTAGACTCAGATTACAGTTATTTGGTCCATTAGGTGGTCATGACATTCCAATCATAGCTCTAACCAGCCCCAGGACCCCAGTTCAGTTATCAGTTTGTTCTCTAGACGGTTACGACGCTTCCATATAAGCAGCTCTGACTAGTCTTAGAACTAAGTTTCCAAAGCTGGTCCTATAAGACGCTTAGGGAACTCTCTTATAGTATCCCTGGGTCAGTATTATCTTGGACCCCAGTATCGAGCTATAAGCTTGTCAATAGTAGTAGTAATAGGACTTTCCAGTGGAAGTAGCACTTAGCATCGAAAAGGCCTAGGTTCCAGCGCACCCAGGCTCCAAAACTACGTTGTCACCGTAGGTTTTATTTAGTTGGCCTAACGGCCCCTTTTGATAGTGATTTTCACAGTCCATGCCTTTATACCCTGGCAAGGTATATTGGGTCCTACCGATGGGGTGTGTACATCGGACTCCACATTTAGCTCACGTGGTTATATATCAGTTATAGCCTCTCCCACTAGTCAGTAAAATTTACTCTAAGATTTTTCAATCCAAATCAGTTCAGTGCAGTATTTAAAACTCAGTATTTTAGACTTAGGACATGTTTATGACCATTAGCTAGGGTCACTTTTGACCATATAAGTCTATTATCAGTTGTATCGGTTTTTAGCATTTCGGTTGGTCGTTTCATGTCGTATTAGTTCAGTTACCAATTTTATCATGTTGTTCATGTTTCTATCACTTATTTAGTACATTCAAAGTACTTATGCATACTTTTATGCTATATCGTTTCATGATGCAACTGCAGGTTCTCAGACTCAGCAACGCTAGACACTGTAGTTCAGATTCTCCATCTCAGCGATTGAAGTGTGAGTCCTCATTATCCGAGGGCATTATTTCTCATTTTTAGTCATATGTTAGTTTCAGTTAGATGACTTTCAGACAAACATGATTTTCAGATTTATCAGTAATACTCAAGTGTTTTGCACTTTATGTTTTCAGACTTGTCTTTCATAAATGATTTTATGATATTATTTAAAAGTTTCGATGTGCATGTTTACTCAAAATTCTATTGAAAAAAAGACCAGGGGTTGACTTGGGGTCACTTGTGGCTTCAAGTACCGTGTTACGTCTAGGGGGTAGACTTGGGGCATGACAGGTTCTGTGGCAACAACATATCAAATATATTTTAACAGTTAAATTTTAACAGGGAAATCATCACCAAAAATAATGTCCATAGATCAAAGCAACACATTATATTCACAAACATACAAGTCATTATGCAAAGTCTAACTCCTCTAGACCATAACCTACCTCAACTGGGAGGGTTCGAACGACATTCACACTGCTGGAGCCTTATCCTTCCTCAATGCTTTCGCATGTGTAAAATCTAACACAAGAATAAAACACAATTTAGTATCCTATCACCCTCACAAGGGTCTTAGAACTCAACCCATCTGTTCAAGGCAATTTTAAGAGTAAAATCTCAAACCCACCTATTTCTATGTCTCAATTTCCATATGAATCACGTTCTTTAACAACTACACCTTGGGAAATAATCATTACTCCCTGTTAAACTCAAAATCAAACCTCCATTAGTTCCGCATGATCAACCCTAGTCTTTTAGCCTAGGGTTTTCTTTTCTAGAAAGTCACCAATAGAGGTTCTCCTTGATTCCTAACTATTTACATAATCAAACATAGGGGTAGAAATTAAAGAATCTTCCTTGAGAAGGAATTCCAACTGCTCTGGGCGTGAAAATCGCCTTCTGTCCTTGAGGTTTTTGTGTTTTGGAAATAATGGGAATAACCTCAGAAATTCCACTTAAATCCACTTTTTGATTCCTGTCATCCGCTGCAGCAGACTCGCTATGGCGGTTAGAAAGCTGTTACACTCCGTAAGTTTCTAGCATTTAGTCAGCCTATTCGCATGTTGGTTGAGAGTTTTAATGTTCCATATGTACGAGGAAAGGGGCATGGGAAAGGCCGAATGAGTTCCAAGTCAGGATTTTGTGAGAGGAGGCCAAACCAAGCTGCCAGAGGGGCAAAGTGGCACGGAGCTACTCCTCCGTGTTAGCCAACGTGGCACGGAGCAGAATTGGCTCGTTGGCCAACGTGCCACGTTTCTTTGTATCCTGCTTTAAGTATATATAGGCCTTACCCTTAGAATTTATGATATTTCTCAAATATATCATGATCAGCAGAGAGTAGAGACGAAGGGAATATATAATATTCATCTGATTACACTGCTAAATGCCATCCAAATTCAAATTAACTTCGGGTATTGAAGTATAAGGCTGCAGGGAACATTTCTATGGAGTTAGTTTCGTGAAATTCGCCCGGCGAATCGTCGTCCCGCTGAGCCAAAGTTGTTGGAATTTCTCCAAACTAGTGGCAATACGATCCCAGGCTTAAAGTAAGCATTTCTCCTTTCTAAACTTTCGAGAAATAACGAGGTCTCGATCGTGTTCTGTAAAGTTAGAATATAGTTAATATTTACATATAAAGTTTTCCTTTTTGCCGAATTTATTATTAAAACTAGTCGTATCTTTCCAGTAACACGATTTCAGTTGGGAAGATATATTGAATACTAATTGGAACTCGCCAGTTAATTGGTAAATAATGAATGAGGTATGTTAGGGCATTTTATTTCGGCAAGTTAGTTTCTTCAGCATAGTAATCCAGTATGAATCCCAATAAAGTATGCCAGGAGTATGTTACCATGTTTAGGTGTAATTGTTAGTTTAGACTTGTAATTGTATTGTTTTGGGCTGGATTATACCTGTATAGCTTCTGTGACCTCCCCAGGGTTAATAGCTTTGTCGACTCGCCCGCCAGGGGTGAGGATACGTCGCTCTACGGAGTGGCATGCCATCCACAAGGGACGAAGATGGGGATCTAGATCCTCATATTTGTCGTGGTTAGCCTATACACACCCCCGCCGAGTGCTTACGCCCGGGGTGTATATATCAGGAGTCCTCCGAACTCAGGCACAACTATAGTCAGGGGCCGAGCATGCCCAGTTGTAGACCCAGGGGATTAGTAGGACGCTTATAGTTGGTAGTTCACTCAGTATGACCTGGATAGGGGTATATAGATTGTGCTGTACTCACTAGGGCTAATAGGGGCCCATGTGAGTTATTCTGTGCTGATTGTACCTTCCGGCTTATGGGGGCCAGGTAAGGTTTATGTTGCTTTAGTTACTGAGAGTTAGAAAGTAGGACGCCTCGTTTGTCAGGTATGACCCTTACCCTTCTCATTACAGTTATGTTTGGCCCTGATGTCACTACTTTAGTCAACTTCAGCCCGTTTTCCTTACTTAAGTTATTGTCAGTTCTATTTCTTACTTTCAGTCATTTACAGTTATTGCGTTACATACTCAGTACCTGTGGTACTGATGCCATCTTTTGGGGTGCTGCATTACTTGCCTGCAGGTACACATAGACGAGGAGCAGATCCCTCGTAGTTCCAGTCGGCCGCACAGAGCCATCAACTCCTTTCTTCCGGAGCTTGTGTCATAAAGGTTTACTTCTTTTGTTTGTACAGTACGGGTAGGTTGAGGCCCTGTCCTGACCATCTTATTACTTCTAGAGGATTGAAGATTGCACTACTTCCCTGTGGTTAGTTGATATCGGCCGTGTGGGGACAATATGTGTTTAGACTATGTGTGTTGGCTGTGTGGGGCCCTGTTTAGTTGTTGATTGGTGGCCTTGTAGGTCATGGTTTAGCTTAGCATCTGATTTTACTTTCCAGTTAAAACTAGATATCATGGTGGTCTTGTCAATCCGCATAGGACTCCCTATGTTCGTTTGTTTCTGGTTAGCTATTTATTTTCACAGGTGGCTATAGGCCTTGTCGGCCAGGGGTTGTATTTACAGCCGCTATATAGCCCGTTGTTTTTGTAATTCTAGAGTTAGAGTCAGCCCTGCACCAGAGGTGCTTAGGCTCAGTCAGCTCAACAGTCCAGGTCCTAGTAGGGCACCAGCTGCCAGACATGCCTCCCAAGGCGGGGCGTGACAAAAGCGGCTATAGTGGATTCAATGGTTATTCCCCTGTCTGTTATGGTGAACTCTAACCGTTACCACAGTCTCGCTGTAGCGAAAATTCTACCGCTGCAGCGGTCCCCCAAAATCAGTAGCTCCTCTAAAACCATCAATTTTCATTAGCCCACTCCACAACACTTTTCTAACTGTTGTCTGGTCCCGTTAGAGTGTTCTAAGTACGTTTTCCCTCGTAATGACATATGGGTTGTTACATTAGATAACAATTAAAATATCGTTCATCCTCGAATGATCTATAAAAGAAAAGAAGAGCATGTACCAGGTTCCATAAAAAACTGAGGGTATTTGATCTGCATGTCGGCCCGGTCTCCCAACTGGCTTCCTCTATGGGGCAATTTCTCCACTTGATATTTATTGTTATGGATATGACTTTGGTTGTTAAAAGTGTATTTATAATGACACAATTTTTTTTCGGTCGTTAAAAGTCAATTTTTAATTAAATATAAATGAGGGGATAATATCCGGATGCTAATAAAATTAACATCCGGTTGCTAATAATAAAAGAAAAGGGCGCTAATTTTTTCCCTCCTTATTTTTAACCCCACGTTAATACACGTGCACACACCACCACATTATCCCCTCTGCTAAATCCATCCCCTTCACACATTCTCTCAGCAAATTAAACCCAGATAGAGGCAAACCCCTCGACAAACCCAGATAAAATTATAGATAATGTTCATATATCTAGGTTATAATCTCTCAATTTTCAGTTCATCCCCTCCGCAAAATCAGTCTATGTTTCCATATTTTTTTTAGCAAAATTAGGAATCGATGTGCGACTCTCTCTTCATCTTTCCAGATTTGTTAGAGCAAAATTAGTGATAATTAAGCAATATTTCCCTATATTTTGAGAACTGTTAGAGCAAAATCAGTGATAATTAACCTCTATGTCCCTATATTTTGAGAACTGTTAGAGCAAAATCAGCAAACTTAGTTAGGCATATTTTAAAGTTTCTAGGTTTTTAAAGAAAAATAAGGTGAGGTATCTCAGTTCCATCTTTTTAAAAAGTACACCAACATCTCTTTGTTTTGATTGCAGAACACATTCGAATTTTCTGAAAAGAAAATTAGCTTTCTCCTCATACTGCTCTTTGTAAATTTTTTTGTGATTATAACATCTGGACACATTATTGAACTTTTCTTTAATTCAAGGTAAGTTTATGNTTATGTTGTTTTAAATATGTATTGGTTTGTGAAATCCCTCATTTTTCCCAATTTTGAATTTAAACAGTATGATTCGATTTAGTTTTTTTCCCCTTTTCTGTTTATGTGCACTAGGCATATGTTCTTCCTATGTTGTATGTATTGATGTGCTTCCTATGTTGCATGTACTCTCTGTTTTCCAAGTTGTTATTGCATAAGTTTGTTAATCCGATTATTATTGATGATAATTTCTGATAGTTTATTTTCTTGATGTAGTAATAAAATATATTAGAAAAAACGTCAAGAAGATGCAGGGATTACATGAGGGAAAACAGTTAATAACTCCAATAGATTGGAGCTTAACTGAGCAAAAAACCTGTAAAAGACAGTTCAAAAATTAGCAACCAAGACCTATATTGTGCTAGGTTCAAGGACCTCTCTTTTTTTCATCATGTGATTCGTATTTTTTTATAAATGTGTCTTGCGTATTTGTTCTTTATTTGTGATAAATTACGGTTGTTGAGTATGAATTGTTACACCCCTTAAATTCTCGACATGTAGATGGCCTATTCGCATGTTGGTTAAGAGTTTTTGAATGCCATACATGCTAGGAAAAGGCCCGGGGAAAGACCGGATAAGAGATAAGACCGGCCAAGAGACTACTAACTATCGTGAAGGAGCTGGGGCAGAGCCCCTCCGCGATGGCAATGTGCCACGGAGGGAGGGCCTCCGTTGCGCCATATCACTGAGGCCCCGTCCAGCCCAAGTATAAAAGCCTCCAAATTCGGTTTAAATGTTATATTTCATATAATTTCCAGAGAAGTCGAGGGAAAAATAGAGAGGACGAAGATTCCATTGAAATTTCCTTTCGATTACGCGGTCCAAACTCAAATTAACCTGCATACCGAGGTATTAAGCAGTAAGGACATTCCTACATTTAGCCTTGAAATTCGGCCTGTGCGAATCGTCATGCTACTGAGCTAAGGTAAGTGGAATTGCTCCAAACTAGTGTCAATATACTCCTAGCCCCAAAGTGAGTATTCTTCCCTCATGACTTTCGAGAAATAGCGAGTTTTCAACCATTTTCTGATAAGCTGCTTGGGCTATATATATATTAAAGTATATTTTCATCCGTGCAGTATTACATATTTAGTTCTAATTGACCTATATATGAATGCAGTTGGGAGAAATAGCAGAAGTATTGGACTTGTTTTCACGCTAGTTAATCGGGAAATTCAAAGCGAAGGTATATAAAGCTAATTCCTTCGGCAAGTTAGTAATCTAGTATAGTAAATAGCGTGATGTATATAAATAGTGATTAAGAAGCCGAGAATTGAGTCCAATATGAATCTAGCAGCATGTTTTATAATAATATGATATATTCCGAATGAAAGTTGGTAAAGAAATATTAGATAGTCAGATATATCTCAGATACAGTATAGCTCAGTATGAGAATCAGTTTAATGGAGAAAAGAGTTCAGAATAATAAATCGTATCACGTATAGTAGTTTCGCATCAAACATGCTTGCTATACGTGATTATTGTTTTTTAATCTGTTTGTGCTATGAGGGGCACCCTAGAGCATCCTCACGCCCCTGGGTTAATAGCTCTGTCGATTCACCCGCCAGAGGGTAGAGGATACGTCACTCCGAGCGGCATGTTGTCCGCAGGAATGACGAAGATGGGATGCAGCATTCCCCCATATCAGCTGATCAACATAGAGGTGAGGTAGCTTACCCTCAAGAGTTTGCGCCCAGGGGGTGATTACAGATACAGATACAGATACAGATTACAATAAGATGACAAAGAGTCCTTCTGGACTCACACAAAGTTATAGTCAGAGGCCAACGCCTGAGCCGTAATTCCAAGGGGGCCGAAGCAGAGGCTTCATTAGTTAGTGGTGCGAGTGGAGTGATCATTTGGATGGTTTTGACCCGGGTAGGGGTATATAGATTGTGTGCTGGGCTGGCACCTTCCGGCTTATGGGGGCTGGTATAGGTCCTTGTTTGTTATATATATGTATATACTTGATACCCAGTAGGTGATAGACAGCAGGTCAGCCATGACGACAAAGGTTCCTACCTTACCTCGCACAGTATAAGTTTGTTTCCAGATTTCATCAGTGCAGATAGCTTCAGATACTTCCACTGTTCAGAATTTCTAGTTATGGGTTCTAATATTTAGTTATGTTCGGTTTGCTTTTGCATACTGGTACCAAAGTGGTACTGACGCCCATTTGGGGGTGGCTGCATTACTTGCCTCGCAGGGTGTTCAAGCAGACGAGGAGCTGATCCCTCTCGTGATCCTAGCCAGCGGCAGAGTCATCGCCCTGTCATCCGCAGCTTGATATTTAGAGGTTTACATCATTTTCTTTTTTTGTTGTGGTTGGCACGCGGGTAGGTCGGGGCCCGCCCGACCATCTTATCGCATTCTTAGAGGCTTCTGCAGATTGTGTATATATCTCCCGTGGTTAGTTGTACCAGTCGTAAAATGCATATGTTTAGCTGTTTAGTATTGTTGTTTATGTTACCTGAAATGTATCCATAGTAGTGGTGACCTTGTCGGTCACGTAGTTGTTCCAAAGATTTGTTATATTGATATAGAGATAACTAGACAGCATGGTGGCCTTGTCAACTCGTCATAGGTTTCCTATAAGCGAATGTGACTGCTAGCTGGATGTCATAGTACAGGTGGCTATAGGCCCAGTCGGCCGGAGGCCGTATTTACGCGCATAGCCCGTTGATTCTGGGTGAAATTATGGCTAGAGCCGCCCAGGCACCGGGGCTTGTGCTAGGCTCAGTGAGGCTCAGTAGTCTGGGTCCCTACTAGGGCACTGTGCCGCTCATACCCCCAAGGCGGGGCGTTTCAAACTTGGTATCAGAGCAGGCTGTCCTGGAGAGTCTGCAAGCCGTGCTAAGTAGAGTCTTGTCTCTGGATATGTTGTGAACCACATACTATAGGCAGGAGGCTGCAAGGCATAATAGGATGGCTTACTCTTTTTCTTCATATTTAGTCGTGCCATAGAACAGTACAGTATAGGGTCCAATTCTTAAAACTTATCATATTCTTTGTCTACAGATAAAAATGGCAGAGCAGCGACACCCTGCCACAAGTAAAGGTTGGATACTGCAGCAGGAGAAGGCACCAGTAGGATGCCTTAGCTTCATTTAGAATCCTGCCGATCCGAGGGCGATATAGAGGCATTATCATGAAATTTTCTCAAGAGTCCCCATCTCATCAGGAGCCATTCGGAACGACACTGCCTCCGATAGCTCCTGTACCTACACCATCCGACTAGGAAGTTCGCAGTGCAGTTGTTATGTTTGCACAATGACGGCCACCACTACCATTGCCACTGTAATAGCAGTAGAGCTAATGTGATCCGCGCCGAGGTCGAGAATTTTTGGCATTGGGTCCCCCCCAGTTCACAGGGTCAGATCAGACAGAGTGACCCCAGGATTTCTAGATCAGATGTAGAGAATCTTCCGGGTCATGCACGTACACCTACAGCACCGCTTGAGATGGCGTATTCCAAGTAGACATAGTCATATATGGTACGGAGCCGAGGTCTCGAGGGAGAGATGTTGGCCCTCCGGGAACTGGTCCATCTTCTCAGAGGCCTTCCCTGGATCGTTATTTGCCACGGAGATCTGGCAGGAATGGATGGACTAGTTCTTGCACTTGGATAGGGGGCGTGCAGGGTTTTACGAGAATATGCCTTGGCGCTTGACTCCTTAGCCCGCTATGCTCCAGCCTTTTGTGGACACCAAGCCATCCAAAGTCCACTGTCATTATGGGTTCAGACCTATAACACATTGAGGCATGCATGACAGCTACATTACGGGAAGATATGGTATTGCCCTGGGCATGTGCCTTTGCCTGCATCTATTGAGGGCCTTAGACAAGGCAACAGGACGTAAGAGACGACAAATCAGGAGCAGCACCGCAGGGATAGATCAGACAGAAATATAGAGGGAGATTCAGAGAGGACCCAGGCCCCGGCTAGTCAGACGAAGATTCCATTGAAATTTCCTTTCGATTGCGCTCACAAACGTGGTCCAAACTCAAATTAACTCTAGATATCGACGTATTGCTGGGTAAGCATTCCCACGGATTTAGTTTCGTGAAATTTGACCAGCGAATCGTCGCCAATGAGCTATGGCGTAAGTGGGAATTGCTCCAAACTAGTGTCAATATATTCTAGCCCTAAAGTGAGTATTTCTTCCTTCCGACTTTCTACAAATAGCGCAGTTTTCGACCTTTTTTGATAAGCCAAAGCTTGTGCTATATATATATTGAAAGTAATATTTTCTTCCAGAATATTAGCGTATTTAGTTCTAATTGACCCATATGTGAATGCAGTTGGGAGAAATAGCAGAAGACACTGGGACTGAGTTACGCCGCTAATCGGAACTGCCAAGGTATGTAAAGCTAATTCCTTCGGCAAGTTAGTAACCAGTATAGTAGATAGTGTGATGTATAGAAGAAAGGATTCAGAAGCTGAGAATTGAGAGTCCAGTATGAATCTAGCAAGCATGTTTTATAATAATATGATATATTCTGAAAGAAAGTTGGTGATAACAATATTATTACCGATAATATCTCGTATACAAGATAGCTTAGTATGGAGAGAATCCGCTTTAATGGAGAAAAGAGTTCAGAATAATAACCAGAATACAGATAGTAGTTTCAGATCATCAAACATGCTTGCTATACGATTATTGTTTAGGTTGGAGACCTGTTGTGTTATGAGGGCACCCTAGAGCGTCCTCGCCGCCCCCTAGGTTAATGGACGGTCGACTCGCTCGCCAGAGGGTGAGGATATACGTCACTCCAAGGAGTGGCATGTCCAGTAGGACGAAGATGGGATGCAGCATTCCCCCATATCAGGCTGATCAACATAGAAGTATAGCTACCCCCTGTTGTGCGCTTGCGCCTGTAAAGGACATGTGACAGCGCATAGATACGTATTACAGTTTTAGTTATAGGAGTCCTCCGGACTGACACAGGTTATAGTCAGAGGCCAACGCCTGAGCTGCAGACCCAAGGGGGCTAATAGAGGTGCTCGTAGTTAGTAGGCGTAGTGGAGTGATTTATTTTTTGGAGGGTTTTAACCCTGTGTAGGGGTATATAGATTTGTGTGTTGGCTGGCACCTTCCGGGCTTATGGGGGCTGGTATAGGTCCTTGTTTGTTATATATATGTATATACTTGATACCCAATAGCTGATAGACAGCAGGCTCAGCACTTACAGGTATGCTCCTACCTTACTCTCAAGCTATATATAAGCTTGTTTCAAATTTCATCGCGTACAGCTTCGTATACTTCCTACCTGCTCGTAATTTAGTTATGGTTCTTATATTTAGTTATGTTCAGTTTGCTTTGCATACTGCCGGTACCAGTGGTACTGACGCCTATTTGGAGCGCTGCATTACTTGCCTTGCAGGGTACTATATTTAGGAGCCGATCCCTCGTGATCCTAGCCAAATACAGGAGTTATCGCCTCCCCTGTCATCCGCAGTTGATATTAAGAGGTTTACATCATTTTCTTTGTTGTATAGTACGGTAGGTCGGGGTTCCCGTCCCGACCATCTTATCAGTATTCTTAGAGGCTTGCAGATGGTGCATATATCTCCCCGTGGTTAGTTGTCTTGGCCGTAGGGGCCATGCGTATGTTTAATTGCTTAGTATTGTTGTTTATGTTGGCCGTGTGGGTCCGTATCCAGTTAGTAGTGGCACCGTCGGTCGCGTAGTTGTTCAGCATTTGGTTATATTGATATAGAGATAACTAGATTAAAGTATGGTGGCCTTGTAGGCCCGCATAGGTTTCCTATATGAATGTGATTCGGTTACCGATGTTATAGTACAGGTGGCTATAGGCCCAGCTGGCTGGACGCTGTACTTACAGCCAAGCTATATAGCCCGATTCTGAATCAGAGGTAGAGCCAGCCAGGCACCCGCTGTGCTTAGGCCCAGAGGGTCTGTAAGGTGCCAGTCCCATAGGGCATCGAGGTGCTGCCATACCCCCAAGGTGGGGTGTGACATGAATCTGATTTATAACAGTAGAGTACCTAGTGCTGATAAACATGGTCGAAAGAAACTAGATCGGGCTTCTTCACTCGGTTGCAAATGTCTTAGACCTCGGTCCTTGCTTTTGCGCTACTTTCTGTTTGGAAAATTCATATGCTCTACGGTTCCTCCAGCCACTTACATGATAAATAATTGATTTTGATTTCTTTACAAGATAGGAAAGACATTGAATTTTAATGGATCTTTTCAAGCAGATCTAATAGAAAGATGGAGAGAAAAAAAAATATCATTTTAAATGTGATGTTACGTACTCTTTACCTGTTAGATATCTTACACTGGCCAAAAATAAATAGAAAGTAGATGTATTATTGGAAGAGGGAGAAGAAGAGAATATTTGTGGAGGATCTTGAGAGAGACCTGATGAATCTTTGCTTAGCGTGAATCACAATGAGTGTGAATCTATTTCTTTATAAGTCCGCTGCCAACTGCTACTAAGTGCTTGATTAGGGCCCTTCGGCGTTTAGTTGTTGCTGCTATATAATATCCTATTATATTCCTAATCTTTTGTTGTTAATTCTATATATTTAAGAGAAAAATGTGTAGATTATTTAACGTTAAGAATTTATTTTGGTACGCCGAACACATTTGTGTTAAAAGAAAACTCCAGCCTTCTTTGCTATCTCTTGGCTGCTTATCGTGAACCTGCTCATCTATTGGTCTGCCTCTTGTCAATTTCTACTGATAACAATAAAGCATTGTTAGAGTGTTCTTCTTATCAAGGTAAGTTTCTACTTTTGTACGTGTATTAATAAATTTGGTTCTATAGTTCATCGTATCTCGTATATTTCTTTTTTTTTTTACTTCTTTTATGGGTTACGTTGCTGCTGGTATACTAAGTGGTTTTGCTAGTGTTATAAGTGCAACTTCAAAAACATATCTAAAGTCTTTTGGTAGTAGTTAATTAGGTTCAAATAAAAGACTTCGTGAGGCTCACACATGTAAAGTTATTTCATATCTTCCTTTATTTTAAGTAAAATGAGATTTCTAAATCTCAACAAATGATAATGCTAATTTAAGGGAAGTTAAAAATGTTGTTTGATCAAAGGTTTTTTTTCGATAAAGTAAGTGATTTCATTCACAAAGGGCATTAAGAAGATCCATATTTACAACTTACAATGAAAGAAAAATTAACAAAAGAAACATTAAGAAAATGTGAAGTCCCTTTACAAAAGTAGTTAGCCAAATCTAAGACAAGGGAACTAACAAACTCCAAAATTGTTCAGTGCTAGATATATAGGTCAATTTAGACCAGCAAAAAGTAAGACTATATCTAATTTTGAGAGAGTGATTTGAGGTTCCACTGCCTCATAATTCCTCTCGCTCCAAATACTAGAAGATAAAACAATATTGTAAAATAGTAATAGCCATTATGGTTTTCTTATCCTTATCTTGCTGCTAAAGGTGCTCGCAACTAAATTGTCACGCCCGCCCTGGGGTATGACTGCACCTCGGTGCCCAGCAGGGACTCGCTGGATCATGAACCAGGCCCTAGGCACATCTCGTGTCTCGGCTAGCTCTATTCAGCTTCGGGAAACAAAGGGCTATATAACGACCGTAAACATGTACCGGCCAATCAGCCTATAGCCGCCTGTGCCTGTAATAACAAATAACCAGAAACATACTCATAACAAGGAACTTATGCGACTCCACAAGGCTACCATGCCGTCTAGTCATCTGAAACTCAACACCAGGAACACTCGAGTAACTATGTGACCGGCAAGGTCACCACCACGCTAAGCTATGGCCCACACGGCCAACATAAAATGTAAATGCTAAACAACTATACCAAACTCGCACGGCCTCACATGACCAAATTTCAATCGAATTGTGGAGATAAATACATACAATCAGTCCTCTATAAGTAATGATAGAAATGATCGACAAAGGCCTCACTCACCCATACTGCATGCAAAAGCAGAAAAGAGCTACACTGAATTAGTCTCTGATGACAGAGCGATTTAATTCTATAGTTGGCTGGAATCACGAGACTGCCTCCTCGTCTATGAGTTCCCCTCGCAGTAAGTAATGCAAGCCACCCCAATGGGCGCGCACCGCTGGTACTCCGAGTATGCAAAGCAACCGAAAACAACCGAATACAACTCGAATATAGATAATAATTCAGTACTCGTATAGTAGGAGATAACCGAATCTCAAGGAAGCTGATATGAATCAATCAAACTGCATCGATAGGGCAGAGGTTTACCTGTAGACGCGATTGCCTGCTGTCTATTAGCTAGTATATAGCACATAAATAGATATACAAGTAGCAAGCAAGAGCCATTATCAACCCCCATGTCGGATGGCTTCAAGCAAGCAAACAATCTAATACCCTACCCGTAAAACCACCAAAAATAAGTCAATCCACTCATCTCGGCTAACTAGGAGCACCTCGCGCCCCCGGGTCTCCGGCTCGGGCCATAGCCCCTGATATGAAGCACCGTGTCTCGAGTCCGGGAGGACTCCGTATCAGATTCAATCTAAACCGTATTTGCTCCCAAGGCGCTTGCGCTCAACAGGGCTATCTGTACTGTAGTGCCGAATACTAATATGGGAAAGCTTCATCCCATCTTCGTCCAAACTGAAGCATGCCACCCTTGGATTGACGTGAAACGCACCCGCTCGTTGGGTGACACGATTACCATCACAACAAGGAGGACGCTCAATAAGATGCCCTCACACAACATCAAGTCTCAACAAACAAATAGCACGTATAAATAGCAAGTATGTTTAACTGAGAAATACTATCTGAATCCGATTTCTTATTCCGATCTCTTCTCGTGTTTATCCGATTCTCATACTGCTTTATACCGACTCTCCGTAGTGATTTAGGTCACCGTATGGCCAATCAGAGCCGTGATACCATTCGTCCGGGATGGCTAATCTGTAGCCAAGATATCATCCGTCTGATTGGCTAGTCTGTAGCCACATATCATCTGTCCGAATGGCTAGTCTCGTAGCCATAATACTGTCTGTCTATCTCGATTTACTTTACTAACTTTATTCTGGAAATCTGTGATCTTTTATTCTAACAACATGCTTGCTAATCATATAATAGGCTATACCTAACTGAATGCTAACTCGCCCTTTGGCGCATGCTTTTCTAAACTTTTGACTGAGTACCGATACGCAATGCAAACCAGATTTACTGAACTTACTCAAAATACTAACATTCAACTCCGAGGTTCCCCAATTAATGAAGCCATTATGATTAATAAGGCTAAGGCTACTAACTTGCCGAAGAAACTGGCTTACATGCTACCTTAACCTCGAGTTATCCTAACCAATGGACGAAGCTCGGCCAAGATCTAAACAGCTTTCTCCCAATCACAAATCATATACACGTCAATTAGTACTAAATACATCACTATTCGAAGACAATGCCTACTTCCGATATAAATTATGTGAGCCTTAAACTATTAGGCTTATCAGACAGAACAAAACTTGCTATTTTTCCAAAGTCCAGAAGGGAGAAGTATTCACTTTACGGCTAGGAGCACATTGACACTAATTTGGAGAAATCCCATTTAATTTTTAGTCCAAATGATGATTTGTCAAATATTTCAAGGAAATGAAATCCAGAGAACTCACGTTTAAATACCTTGGTACCTCGAGGTTAATTTAGATTTGGACTATGTTTGACAGCGTAATCTAACTGATATTTCTTAACCCTCTTTCAACTCTGTCTTCTAATGTTTCTGAAATTAAAACATGGATAATGAACTTAAAAACCGAAGTGGGGTCTTTGAGGTATACTGGGCCTGGGACAGCCTGAACCACAGGGAGCCAACGCGGTGGCCCCGCCTCCGTGACACGGCAAGACGCTGAGGTCACCTCACTCCTTCCAAGGCTGCAAGGTTCACGGCTTCGTCCGATTCTTTCCCGGGCCTTTTCTAGCACGTACGCTTTCAAATATGCCAACCAACGCGAATAGGCCATCTAGGTGCCGGAAATCTTACTTTGCAACATAATAAACACTTTGAGTGTCAGGACAGGAAGCTATGGGTTGCAAACATGAATTTGAGAATAGAGCTAAGGCGACATTATCACTATTTGGCTGTTTAACTAAGATATGAGATCTGATTTATTTTCTGAAGAGATGCCATGATCTTACGTTACCTCTAGTTTTGATCCCCCAAAAATTGTCCAATTATATATAAACCATGGATGTAATATTTTACCTACTAACTACTTCAAATTATTTGAGGTACTCGTTGTTATAATTTGAACCATGTGTGATATTTTCAAGCATCTTTTGGTTATGACACATAAAAAGGCTTATATATGATCACTTAGAGTAAACTCTGTTGAATGCTAATTCTAACTTGTATCACCTATGTGTCATGAACTAAGTATGAGGTAAGGTAACTATGCTAAATCTTATTTGTTTTATGAAGAGATTTACTAAGAGATTAAACAGGAATATCATCTTAGTTCACTTAGTTTGATCCCCAAACATTGTCCAATGGAGATACGCCATAGATAATTTTACGTATTTCTGAATTGCTTCAAATTATTTGAGGTACTAAGTGTTAATGAACCCAGTAGATTTTGAGATGTTTTTAAGCAGACATGTAAAAGGCTTATATGGATCATCAGCAAATGTTGAATGCCAATGTCACCCTACCATATACCCTAGGACGTGAATGAATGCAATTTCAGCCATTGAGGACCCCAAGTCAACCCTGGTCTGTCATACTAGCATTTTTTTTGAGTAAACATGCAATAATGAGAAAACTTTAAATTAACAGATTTATTAGTTTAAGAAAAATAAAATTGAAAGTAGAGAAAGAAATAATATATCTCGAAATACAATTTCGAAAGACAAGTATGGTCCGAAAGGAAAACTACTGGGAGTTGCTGGACAGGCCCCAACTAACTCAGGTCCATGCAAAACCACATCCAATCAAAGCAAATAAATAAGGCCCTGAAATGTGATGACGACTTACTTGACCTGAAGTGGAATGCTCTGAAACTGAAGCAACTATCTGTATTGAATTTGAGAATCTGCAGTTGTATCATAAAATGATGCAGCATGAAAAGCATGCATCAGTACTTGAACAAAAATTGAGAAATTGACATGATACCAATATAAAGTCTGAGCTAAAATTACATGCCATGACCAATGTGTAAGCTAAACTAAACTACCGATATAATCTGAAATAATAACACACCCTGCTCATGTAAAGGACATGCCTCTGAATCCAAATAATTGAAACTGAGATACCTGTAATGAACCCAGCTGCTTATTCTATAATGGACTAGACCGACTAGTGGAAGGAGTTTATAACCGACAATTAACGCACATGAGCTAAGATGGAACTGGGATGTATACACCCTACCGGTAGGACCCAATATACCTTAAGTCCTCCCTTCAAGTTTATTCATCGTGTCGTCCGTCAGTGCACCGGTAATGTTGAAATGGATCTGAAACAATAACCACATGAGCTCATCGTTGATGATGAATTTCTCACACTTCCATCAAGTACACTGTAAATTCCACAACTTCTGAACTTCACCTTGGCAAATAAGACTTAACGAGTCGTAGGGCCTGATAAAGACTCGTGGATCGTCCATTAGGAACACTAAAATATACTCTGTAATCTCATAGTTGACTCCGAGAGTCGTCAATGGTCCTCATCCACTCCGTCAAAGCATCGCCTTCATCTTTTCATTTTCCAAATCTTTTATTTATATCCCTGACATTGAATTTGAGCTCAAGCAAGATTATAAATATCTTTCCCTTGGAAAAGTTCATCCTCAAAATGCTAGGAAAACCCCAAAAAACTAAAAATAACAATCAAAAAGCCTTCAAATACTGCCAATTAACCAAAACAACCGAAGTGACTACCTCCAATTTTGAGAAGATAACTAAACTAATTTGCCATAAATACAACCAAAGTCAGTAAGAAAATTTAGTTACATGAATTGAATTCAACAATCATTCAGGTGTCTTAAAATAAATCATATCAAACTACAAATGTAATCGGTAGAGAACAAGTGTGGCATTTGGCCCCTCACACGCCTTCCGCCTCCCAATGTATTCTTTAACTCTTGCTTGATTCCTCCACAAACTGACTGAAGCTATTTCCTTATCTAATCTATGAACCCTTAATAACTAGGATTTAGACTAGTTCCTCCTAAAGGTGAAGGCTATTCTTTGGATCGCCTTATCCAATGGCACCAAAAAGGTATGATCCCCCGACAACTTTTCAAAAGTGATACATGGAAGGATGGATGTACAACTACTAGTTCTAAAGGAAACTCTAGCTTATAGGCCACCTTGCCGATACGCCGCAAAATTCGATAGGGTCCCACATACCTGTAGATTGAGTTTCCTTCTTTCAAACCTCACCCTTCATGGCTTAAATTTCGTATATACCAACATTGTATCAACTAAAACTCTAGCTTCTTTTGCACATCAAAGATAGGATTTCTAATGGCTCTAGGCTGTTTTCTAACATCTCTCTGGATGAGCTGGGCTCTTTTCTAGCTGCCTCTGTAACTGAATCGCCTACCAGTAGCTTGTCAACCTCAAACCAACTTGACAGAGATCTGTGTTCCCTCCTTACCACAATGCCCAAAACAGGCCACTCTAATGCTGGAATAGAAGTGGCTGCATGTATGCAAATTTCAATAAAGAGGTATTTAGAGACTGGTCCCACTGAATTTTTAAAACTAATAATGACACAATTTGGGAGATCTCCAGGTTAGAAGTGGTCCATCAGCTTATTTATCAGCCCAGATGAAAAGAAGATTGAGATTTGTCCCGAGTGTCAAGTCCCTTCGAAAAGACTTTAAATGGGAGGTGAATTAGGCTCCCCATTCCAAATAATGGACAAGGGTATCCTATGGTCTCCATCAACCCTAAGATATAAAGGATGGGTAGTCTCATGAGTCTGTGTTTGACTGAAGGAAGTGAGCTGACTCTGGTCATCCGATCTACTACCACCCAATGATTATGTCACCACAGTCCAAGTGGTAGACCTGTAATAAAGTCCATATTACCTCTTCCCACTTCCAACATGGGTATACTCATATCTTGAGTCATTCCCCAGCCTTGATGTTCCACCTTGATCTTGTCGCGCTGCACTTCAGACACAAATTCTTGGCAATATCTCTTTTCATGTCGTTCCACCAGTAAATGTCCCATAGATTACAGTACATCTTGGTGGTAATCTGAGTGAATGGTATCCTTGAGTTGTGTGCCCCAGCCAGTATTCATGTCTCAACTCACCAACATCCGCCATGCATAATCTGCCCTGGTAACCAAGCACCATCTCTCCCTTTTGATAAAGCCTCAACCTCCTTTTTTAGAACCGCTCTTGAGTTTGGCAGAACCTGGTCTTATCTCATTGTAATTAACTCAACTCACTAAAGATGATTCTGGCCCATTTTGCACAACTACTCCACCTTGGCTGAGTCTATCACCGCACCCCAACCGTAAGCTAATAGATGTGGAACATCTCATTTAATCTTTTACCTTCTTCCATATGAGTTACATTACCCATAGACATTTTCTTAGAGCATCATCCACTATGCTATTCCTAAATTGGGTGATAATAACATGACCAAGTCATAACTTTAGCGCCTCCAAATCCAACCCTGGCGCAGTTTTGATCCTTTTGGGTGAACACGTACTAAAGGCTCTTCTGATCTGTGAACACATCCATGTGAGCCCGATACAATTAGTGTCTCCATATTTTTAATGCGAACATCACGCTACCAACCCAAGTAGTGAGTTGGATAATTTTCCTGCGGACTTTGAGCTGTCTTGAGGCATAGGGTTATCACTTTTAGCCTGCCAACAAAAATGCAACCAAGTCCAACTGTAGAGGCATCACAATAAACAACTAACCATCTGATCTTCCATAGTTACACGTAGAGGTGGTATCACTGCTCTGTACCTCCTGGAAATTCTTCTCACATTCATCCCACTGGTGGAATTTCACCTTCGAGTTAATTTTGGCCTGGAGGAGAGTTTATATTACCTTCCACAAATCGGCGGTAATAGCCTGCTAAACCCAGGAAACTCCTAATTTTAGTAGGAGGTAGGTCTGCACAACCTTATCAGCACATCTTTAAGAGGATTCACTTGTATCCCCTCACTTAAGACCACATATCCAAGGAGAGTCACAGACTTCAACCTGAATTAACACTGCTAAATTTGAAGGAATAACTAAGATCTGAGGGTCCAATGCTACTTTAGGATGGCATGTTTTTCTCATTTTGGAGACATTAGAATGGTCAAAGATAATGACATGACGAATGATATGATAGGTGCATCATGAAGACCTCATTCACCAAATCCAGAAGGCTATGGTGGTGTTGGGAGCCCAGTGATGATCACCACAAACTCGTAGTGACCATACCGAGTTCTGAATGTTGTCTTCGAGAAGGTCACACCCTCTAACTCTTAACTGATGGGTATCCCGACTCGTGACTCCATCTTGAGAAATGAGATATCTCCCAAAGCTGACCAACAGTCATCAATTCTAGTTATACATCTGTTCTTGACTGTGACTTGTCTGTTTGACGGTAATCTATGCACATCTGAGGTATCTCTTTCTTACACACGAATAGCAACTGAGCACCCTGAGAGAGATGACAATTCATGAAATCCTTGTAAATAAGATCTTTTAGTTGCTCCTTCAACTCCCTCAAATTTGTCATCTCTATAAGGAGGAGGAGATGAAGGAGCATTTGCAGGAGGTCTATCCTGAAGTCTATTTCGTTTAGGGGAACTCTAGGAAGATCTTTTAGGAAATACATTTGGGAACTCGTTGAACAAATTGAACTGACTGAATGGTTAAATTTTGTGCTGAACCTTTTGACCCAAACCAGATGAGAGAAACATCCATTGGAAATGGTTTCAAGTCCCATAAAGAAATAAACATGGTCTTAGCGTTGGAACTGCTGCCCCACCATTCTAACACGGGCTCATCTGGAAACTGAAACTTGAAAACTCTAGTCCTGGAGTAAACTGAGGCATAGCAGGAGTGTAACCAATCCATGCCTAGAATAAGGTCGAAGCTCCAACCATGTCTAGCTCTACAATATCACCTGAATGATTTTATTTAAGACCTAAACCGGGCAGCCATACAACTCAGCCCTAACTAACTCACCACTGGGGTGGAAACTGAGAAGGGTCTCGATAGGACCTTTGGACTGATGCTGAACTCTGAACCCTGCATGCTGAGTTACAACAAAAGAGTAGCTCCCGGATCTAGGAGGGCATAAGCGTCTAGGTGAAAGAGACGTAACATACCGCAACTACGTCATGTGAGTTTTTCTAATCCCTGATTAGAAGAGCAGCATAAAAATGCATTCTAGCGTTAGACGCCATCGTACCTTGATGGGTTGTCTTGTTGAGCCGGTCGATCTACTCGGAGCTGATGAGGTAGTGGATTGGGACTTCCGCCCGCTAATAGGCACTCTAAGCCGTGCCTGAAAGCTGTCCACACCCAGCAAATTTCGTCCCCGAAGGCATTCTCTCGGGTGATTCCTACCACACGGATGCTGGATAATTTGCTTCCTGTACTGTGGGCCTAAGACTGAGTGCCAGAAGGTTGGGGTGTTTGGCTGAGCTAGGTGATAGGGCCCTCGCTATTGCCGCTATGGGCGGGTACCACTGCATAGAGTGGCCAAATCTATGACCACTGCCCCACTTGTTCTACATTTCATATCTTTCAGCTTCTCTGCCTCAACATACTGGGCATATACAATTAAACTAGAAAGGTCCATGTCCTTGATTAGCATTATCGTCCAAACTCTTTGAAGACCAGATATGATACTCTATTTACGAACTTCAAAATGAGAGCCTGGTCAACCCTTTTGTACTGGGCATACCTTGATAGTCTAGTAACCCAGAGCATACTCCACTGTCCGGTTGTGCTGCCGTAGGTTCATAAACTCTACCATGTTAGCCTCTCAGTTCTTTGAGGAAAGAACTCATTCAGAAAAGGGTATGAAACTCCTCCCACTCAACTGTCCGCTATGACCGCCTTCATCAAGCTGTACCAAATCTGGGCTACCCTTTTAGCTAGTAGGCATTTAGGCAGCACTGAGGAGCTGAATCATAACTGGGTGACTTTCTGATCTCATCTACAAAGCCCAGGGTCCTTTCCCACCTTTGTTCCTGAAAGTCCTAAGGGTTCAGTCCGGTAATCCTCGCACCTGCAGCAAAACAGAGACCCATTTGTAGCTGGCCAGAACCACCTACTGTCTCAGAAAGTTGATTATAATCGTCCACATAACTAAATGGACGCCCAAATTCGGCGGTATACTAGAGTCGTCCTGAGAATCGTGTTTCAGTGGAGCTGTTTGCTGGCATTTAGCTTTGCTGTCCATTTGTCGCTTCAGAGGCATTGTTCACTAAAAGGTTATAATAAGATTTAGAAAGATTGCACCCTTGGGGATTGGACTTTGCCCAATGATGTGATAATGAACAAAAAGGGGAATTTTTCCTGGATAATATCCAGCCTCCTCCCTTATGGGCGTGATGCAATACATCCATGAGAAGAACTTCTACCGGCGAAACCTTCGGGATTTCTTAAGAATGGCTCAAACTCTGAGTGCTCTGATACCAAGTTTTTCATGCCCTGAGCCTACACCTTGGACGTAACACAGTACTTGGAGCCATTAAGTGACCTAAATCAACCTTAATCATCATAACAGCATTTTGAGCAAACACAGAGGAACTCAAATTAACAGGATTTATTAGTTTACTAAAAATAAAGATCTGAAAAGTAGAAAGAAAGAATATATCAAAATATACCTCAAGACAAGTCTGGTCTGAAAGCCAACTACTAGGAGTTGCCGACAGACCCTAGCTAATCCCCAGGTCTATACAAAACCATATCCAACTAGCTGAAGGGAACAAGGCTCTTAATGATGAGTGGACTCACACTTTGATCTCACTGAAGGGAATGCTTGAACGAAGCAACCATCTCAGACAAAACTCAGAACTGTAGTTGTACTCGCAAACAATACAATATGAAAAGCATGTGTCAGTACTTTGACCGTACTGAGTAAGGGAGAACATACTGAATATAGTAAAGTTCGAGCTAAAATGACAATGCTGCAGAACAACAAAGCCAACTAAACTACCGATATGAATCCATAGTCAAGACGGCACTGTCACAATACACATGCCCCAGTCTCCAAACACTAATCAGATACTGTACCGAACTGAGCTGTTTATTCGATAATGACTAATTGACTCAGGAGAGTCTATAATCGACAGATAACCATGTGGAGATGGTGACGCGGAGTCCGATGACACACCACCGGCAGGGACCTAACACATACCTGCCAGGAATAAAAGCATGAACTATGACGCTGAAAGACAAATAATCAGGCCATGAATTCTTTGATAACTTTACACTTTCAGGCAATGTAGTTTTGGGAACTTGGGTGCAATGTGCTGGAACCCCTGCTCCACTCAATGCTAAGTCTGAATTCCAAATGAAAACTAAACCGAACTACTAATAGCTTGGAAATTGGGGGCCCAAGACCAGTTAGGGATGAATAACCGCATGTATCTTGAGAGCCTTATCAACTGATCTCTGAAACTGAGTTCTAAGAATGGTCAAAGTTGTTTATCTAGAAGCGCCATAACCGCTTATAGAACAACTAATAATCAAACTGGTTCAAAGGTCATAGCTATAATCAATGCCATAACTTAATGGATCTAAAGAACCCAAATTGAACATAAGTCTGAAAAACTGGGAGGCACCACTGACACCTCAAAAATAAACTGGAGTCAAACTGATTAGTTGACATTTTGTGGGCAACACTGAGGTTGCTAAAATCTAACTAAAGCTAGACCATATGATTCTCAAGTGAGACTAGACTCGATAGAGTTATGGCTCACCTGAATTAAATTGTTAAGCAGCTAATAGAGAATTTCATTCAACATACTAAAGCTTAATTTGATTCTTGGAGTATTTACCCAATATATACGAATAACAAGAAAATTCTAGGAATTCAAACCAAAGCATCCTTCTTCACTAGAGGGAATTTAACAAGTAAAATCATTACTCAAAATTTAGGCGTTTCAAATTCACTTTTGTAATAATACCGATAATTTGATGAGGAAATGATAAAGATTATATTAACAATATACATATGGTATCACCAAGGGAAAGCAATGAAAATAAACATGAATGCTTCTCATACTCAAAAGCTCAGGCTTCAAACTAATAGAAGAAATTGATGAGAGCTTTCGGGATGGTAAGAGAAGGACAATCCCTTACAAAAACCCCACATACCTGAGTTAAGGCTTGAAGAAGGAGACTCGAATTGATGCAATGAAGAAGGAAAACCCTACTTGGTTGAGAGTTTAGATAATCAAGGATTTTTGAGAAATAATGTGAGAATGAGTGGAAGGAACCGCCCCAACCTCCTCTAATAAGTCTCATTTTCATTCAAAATGACGTGGTTTAATTCTTCTGGGAGAATAGAATTACTTAAATAGCCCTTAGAAATTCACTAGAAAAATCTATCAGGTGTTCCTAACGGGTGACCTAATCCACTCGCTACTGTGTCCATGTTGTTGGGTCTTCCCGCTTAAGTTCACTAGAAAAATTTGACCGACTCCTAACGGGCACATGACGAGCTGTCAGACTGGAAACGATTTGTCATGTCGGCTGGTTAGGCACTAGTAAGACGGTTAGAGCGACTAGAAACGAAGGACCTAACGAGTCGTTACTTCCTGGAGCACGACTGTGGTGACCTTCCGTCGAGTACATTGTAAGTTCCTTAAATTTCCGAACTTCGACTTGTCAATGGGAAACTTAATGAGTCGTATTTGATTTCATAATTCACTCTCGTGGGATCATCCGTTACGAAATACCGAAATATATTCTTGGTATCCTTCTTTACACGGTTGGACCCGACGAAGTCATTGGGTCCCTAATCCACTCTTCAAAGTTGGTCGTTGCAACTTTTCTACAGTTTTTCAGATTTTCTAATTTATGTCCCGAATATTGATTTTGAGCTTCAAGATAACATCTAATTATAACTTGTATCACCTATTTTTCATGAATTAAGTATGAGGTAATGCAACTATGTTAAATCTTATTTGTTTTTTGAAGAGATGCCAAGATATTTAATATAATATGATCTTACGTGACCTCTAATTTGATATCCAAACATCGTCCAATTATATATGAACCATGAATGTATGTTTTTTCCTACTTGAATTAGTTAAAACTATTTGAGTTACCTGTTGATGTAATTTGAACCATGTGTGAGGTTTTAGGAGCATTGCTTGATTAGTGAAACACAAAGAGACTTGTATATGATCACTTAAAGAAAAAAATGCTGCATGCTAATGCTAACTTGTATCACCTAAGTGTCATGAACTAAGTATTAGGTAATGTAGGTTAAATATGTGAAATCTGATTTATTTTTTTGAAGATGTGAAGAACTTTAAATATAATATGATCTTTACACACTCTAGTTTAATCCCCAAACATTATCTACTTATATATGAACCATGAATGTATTTTTTTGCCTACTTGAATTTCCTGCTAAACTATTTGAGATAATTGTTGATATAATTTGAATCATGTGTGAGATTTATAGAGCATGTTTTGATTGGGTGACAAGGAAAGAGGCTTGTATGTGATCACTTGAAGTAAAATTTTGAATGCTACTACTTACTTGTATCACATAAGGGCCATGAACTAAGTATGAGGTAAGGTAGGTTAACTATGTCAACTTAACCATGAGAAAATCTGTCTGCTGCTAATTGGCATGTGCAACTGAATGCCTTCATTTAAGTGTTAGGTAATGTTGATGCTTAATTATTTTGTTTCTTTTGTGCAACTTTGTTGACTTGAATCTAATATGGAGTATTTCAAGAGATGTCTGGAGTTTGGTAGTGCATTCTAAAAGTTAAAAAGAGAGATGTAAATATTTGAGGAGATGAATTACAATGTAATTTTTTAGGACTAAAAGATTTATTGTATGGACCACTATGTGTAGCATAGAGCTAAATCTGATGCAAACTAAGAGTTGTTTTATAATTTCGAGTTATTCATTAATATTTCATAAATATTGATCTTTTCTTTTAAGTTTGTGATACACATTCCTGCATTTGCTAATATCATTTATCTATTATGCATACTCTATGACTCAAAATTAATATTTAGTTCTTTACTCATATTGGCTATTATACTGATATATTTTATATATTTTTCCTGATTAATATTAATGACTAATAAGGAATGGATGCAACTAGTTCATGATCAACTTGATAATGCTTGCATACTTGGGGTTGAGAATTCTTGATTATTCTTTTACAAAATTGAGAGGAACACAAGAAATACGGTTTTCGTGCGTCAAATATTGTAATGCATCTTCAAAAAATCGTGAGATGGTTAGGTCACATTTATTAGTAGATGAAAAATCCAGAGTTATACTTTTTGGTATCATCATGGTGAGAGGTTAGTTGAGCCACAATCGACTCCTCAATTTATAGACGATAATGACTTTGAAAAGGATGATGATGAGGATGAAATACATGATATTTTAAGAGATTTATACCCCTTTCAATGGAGCATTTATGAATACTGGTGGTGATGATTTTGTTGGAGGAGGAACCAAATCTTGAAGCAAAGATTCTACGCCTTCTTAAATGATTTTGAGCTACCATTGTATGAAGGATCAAAAGCTTCTAAACTTTCTACTTTGGTTAAATTCGTTTTACTTTAAAAGTATTGGTCACTCGGAGTACGCGTCATTTACAATGTTGTTGAAGATACCGAAGGAAGATTGGCTACCTGATGGATCAAACTTACAGATTCATTATGAGACAAAAAGAAGATAATTACACCTTGGTCTTTCTTACAAAAAGATAGATGCGTGTAAGAATAATTGCATGTTATATTGGAAGGATGATAAGAGTCTTGAGTCGTGCAAAGTTTGCGCACATCTAGATGGAAAGAGGATAAATGTAATTTGAGAAATAAAATCTAAAAAGTAAAAATATACCAGCAAGAGTTTACATTATTTTCCTCTAAAGCCAAGGCTCAAAAGATTGTTTATGTCCTCAAAAATATCTTCTTCGATGAGATGACATCATGATAAAAGAGTTACGATGGAATAATGAGGCATCCTACCATTCAGTGCATGGAAGACACTTGTTGAACTTCACCCATCTTTGCCCTATGCACTGTAATGTTCAACTTGGACTTTCTAGTGATGGTTTTCAACCATTTCGAAGTTCTAAAACTCCGTATAGCATTTTTCCTGTGGTACTTATTCCATATAATTTACCGCCTTGGTTATGCATGAAATAAGAGAATTTATTTTGTCGATGTCATTCCTGGCCCTGAATGTCCTGGAGATGCAATTGATGTTTATCTCCAACCTTTGATAAAGGAAGTAAAGGAATTATGAAAAACTGGAGTGGAGACCTTTGATGCATCAAGTAGACAAAATTTTATTTGCATGCACTTTGATGTGGACCCACACGACTTTCCAAGATATGAAAATTTTTCAGGATGGAGTACCAAAGGAAAATTGGTTTGCCCATAGTTAAATAAAGAAACTTCTTTCAATTAGGTTGAAAAATGGTAAAATAACAATGTTATATGCGCCATAGACGCTTTCTTCCTATTAATCACAGATGACGGAATGATAAAGATTCATTTGATGGAACTAAGAGCTGAGACTACCACCAAAAATGCTACCCGGTAATGATATACTTGATCAAGTGGCTTATTAGATGGGCCAACACTATCAAAGCATCCAAACAAGAAGATTAAAATATCACATGAGAGTAAGGGTGGGATAACTGAAATAAGAAGAGTATTTTCTTTGATCTTTCATATTGGAAAACCTTTGTTGCACCATAATTTAGATGTGATGTACATTGAGAAAATATACTTGATAATATTTTTGGGACAATCTTAAATGTCAAAGGAAAAACTAAAGATGCCCTGATTTCTCGGATGAATTTGCAAGCAATGAACATAAAGAAAGAATTGCATCTTATAAAGAGGTGGATGAATATGAGTTACCAACTGCATGTTACACATTATATCTTGAAGAGAAGAATGACTTTTTAATTTCTTAAAGGATTTTGAAAGGTCCCGATGGATTTTCATCAAATATTTATTAGTGTGTCAATTTTAAAGATTGCAAACTTTCAAGCTTGAAAAGTCATGATTGCCATATTAGTCAACAACATTACTCCCACTTGCGATATGTGGTATGCTTATAAATCTATGCTTGAACCACTTATTGAGTTGTCTATATTTTTCAACATGCTTGGAGCAAAATATTTAAGAGTATATGATAGAGAGCAAATAGAAGCCCAAATTCCTATTACCTATGCAAGAAAAGCACTTCATTCCTGTATTTTTTGATATCATGGTCCATTTGCCAATTCATTTAGCTCATAAAGCTAAGATTGCTAGACCTATTCAATATTGATGATGTATCCAGTGGAGCGATGGCTATACTTTCTAAAGTATTTTATTCATAGGGCTCTTAAGACTTATTGCTGAGGATATTTAGCAACCAAATGTATGACCTATGCTCAAGGTATTTGCATTCGATGGAAACAAAATTTAATCGTAGTGAACTTAAACGTGATGGTGGTGCTATTGAATCGATGGAGGTTTACCAATTTTTCTCAACCTGAAAATATTAAGGGGTGGTGGGCACCCAATCTTGATTCACATGAATTTTAGCAGCACGTTTTATATTTTGAAAATTGTGATGAAATTCAATCATTTCTGAGTAAGTAATGACTCTTCAAATAATTTACCTTTTTACCTTTCCATATTTTCTTACATAAAATTACATGTTATACTTCAAATTCTTTGGGTAGAGAATTTTCAAAATTTCAGTTGATACCTCTAAAAAAATTTCAAATATCGAATGGAATAGACAATTTGTTAGTTGGTTAAAATAAAGGTGAGAAGCCAAGAATTGCCTTTTCAAACCAATTTGTGAATAGTATTTTCTAAACTATGTACTTGATTTTGAGGTTTGCGAAATGCACAAACATGATATAGTAATAAATAAAATTGCTCTCATTGTCTCGTGGTCCTCTTTCATACGTGACATGTTTCAAAAGCTACGTTACTAATGGATATAGGTTTCACGTGCAATACCATAATAAAGGTTTCGTGCTAAAATTGTGGGGTGGTTGTAGTTGGTAAGACAGTATAAGAGAATAAAAATATTGATTACTATGGAGAGTTAACTGTAGATTCTTGGAATTACAATTTATCTATGGGAAGAAGAGTGGTGTTGTTTCGATATATATGGTTTATGTGTATAACCAAGAAAGTGGAATTAAAGTAGATGAATATGTGTCTTTGTAAAGTGTTAACCGACACTTCTGGTTTTTGAAAACAGATGAGCCTTTTGTATTGGCCAACCAAGCATCACAGGTGTTTTATAAAAAGCAACGATCTTTCAATAAAGGTTGGCATGTTATACCAAGGTTTAACCTCGTGATTCTTTTGATGTTGGGGAAAAGGAGGATGATTTAGAGTAGCTACCGAGAATCTAGAAAGTAGTTGGATGTGGATAGATGGCAGAAGTAATTATCAAGACACAAAGAACTTATTGACGATGGAATGACAAATTTACAAGTTTCACTCTATGATTTGCATTAAAGGATATCCTATTTGGTCACTATGTATTCATGTTTGGTTTCTAAGTTCTCTTTTGATACTATGGTGTTGATTTGGATTCTAAATACTCTTTTGATGTTAGGTTTCTGTTTTCAAGTATTTTTTGTCTTGTTCTTTGATTGGGTGCTTATAGATGGACTATTTATTTGTAGTAGTGTATGTCTCTTATTTGTCTGGGTTAATATATATGTTTTTTTTTCAAGTTTCTTTGTTTTGTTACTATGGTTTTCTTTTAGGTTTCTTTTGTTTAATTTTTTATGAATAGTCATTTTATCTTACTTTACATGTAGATATTTAAATTTTATTCATTAATGTCTCTGTTCACGTACCATCACGCTTAAGCTTTTCTCATTAAGTCCCAATAGATGTTGGCGGTTCTCATACTTTTCACCTTTATTAAATATGATATTTTCAAATGGAGTATTCATCTACAAGCTCGGTCAACTTCTCTTTGAGTCAAGTTTGCTTGGTTATCCGTGTTGGATCTGCATACCATCTACTAAAGTAAAACCACATAGTATGTCTATACATTATGGCCTCACATTGAATCTAGGTAAGGGATGCAATCCCAGAACACCATCGCCACTTATTTAATAATAATATCACTTTGATGAGGTATCCTAAAATTTTGTTCTAAATTTCATTGGCCTAACTTTTGAATTCATTATATAGGAAGTTATAGGGAACTTAGCTAACCACATCACTTTGTTTTTAATTGGAATTGAAATATTGTTGATATGTTTTTATTAGGGTTTGTACCACTTAATAGCATAATGGATACAAATAAATATGTTTATATTCCACCAGGTGCCTAGCAGCGGGAAGAGGAAAAAGCTTAAGATCTTGAGTCGAAGAGTAAGTGTTGGACAAAGAACTCCAATTGGCCAAAGTAAATTTAAAGGCATCAACTTCTTACCGAAATGACCAAAGACAGAAAAGCATCTTTATACCTCCCGGTTTTGATAAATTGAAGATGATGTTCCCCCCATCGCAAGAAGGAAGTTGAAGTGATGCAAGATACTCGACAAATGAAATAAGTATCTTATCATCTCGGGCCAATAGTTACTTTTTTTTTGTTGTTAGTGTGACAAAACTCTTTTCTATGTCCGACTTTATACACACTCTAGGTTCACGTGAATCGCCAGTAAAAGAAAGTGGAGAGGAAAGAAAATTTGTAAAATGTTTCACGACTCAAACCTCTAGAGAAAAATTGAGTCACTTTTACCAGAATCGAGTTGCCACAAGATATACCTTATTTGTGAGACTCTTGGGTATTTTAATTCGTGATCGTAATATGTGTCCATTGCGAGTACACTCATGGAAGGTCATCAAAAAAGATAAGCTTTGGGGGAACACATGGGATGTAGTTAATATAAGGATTTAAAGCATTAATTTTTAAATTTATTCAATCTCGAATGATGCACACAAATGTTATAAATTATATTTTCTATTATGCTTGAAATTCTGAGTTTGATGTTTAATGATACTTAGAAATATTGTAGGATAAATTTGACAGCAACGACATGAATGGATAAAAAGAACATGTCTTTAAAAGATATGAGAAGGTTGAGAATAATGGAGAGATCACCGCACAAGAATATGAAGTCTAAGCCATCTGGTGATGCTCTAGAAGATGTTCCAATATTAAGAGATACATCGGGGAACTTCAAAACCTCAACACGCCGGATTACTTTCAAAGTAAGCATACTTATAGGGAAGCCAACTTTATCAAGCCACTCTTCTTTCTAAGTATAGTCACGAGTTGGATACTCCTCACCATTTCTACAGCATGCAAAGCCTACCGAAAGAAGCCAGAGGATACTACAAGTTGGGGATAAAATGGGTATGGCAAACTTCAAGGAGGAAATTGAAAGAATCAAGAAGCCGCCAGTGAGAAGCTCGTGATCTACTTGGAGTTTCCAAGCTTGGTATGGATGCCTCTGTACCGCCATGTGTATGCTTTCCCCTTTCAGATAGGCTATTACTGTGTTAAGTTATAGCTTTTGAATAGGTCTTAGCTTTTGTGATTTTCCTTTCTTACTGTGTAAGGGGAGAGTCTCCCTTATTTATTGCTTTCCTACAATTTATGTATTGGAGAGGAGTCCTCTCTTATAGGCATAGTTTCTAGGTTTCCATTCTAGCATCGGGATGGGTTGGCTAATTGTTACACCCCGTAAGTTTTGGAACTTAGTTGGCCTGTTCGCATGTTGGTTAAAAGTTTTGAATGTCATACGTAAGAAAAGGGGCCGGGAAAGGCTTCGGCAAAAGCGCCAAGTCGAATGTCGCAAGAAGAGGCCAGCGTAACCCTCCGCGATGCAAGTGCCACGGAGGGGGTTCAGCCTCAAGTATAAAGCTCCCACTTCGTTTTAAAATCATTTACCATCTTATTTTCAGCATGAACTGACCAGGAACTAAGAGAGACGAGGGTTTGGCATAAAAATACGTGAACACCTCGCATCGAGCCCATACGTAATGCTCAAAATTTTCAAAGGCAAAACACCACAGCTACTAACCTTAAATCATGCGTGGGGTAGTTCTTTCCATACACCTTAGCTGTCTCGAGGCATACGCAACAACCTGTCCTTCTTTCATCAACACAACACTCCAATCTAGATCGTGAGGGGCATCACAATACATAACAAACATTACCTTCCACCGGTAACACTGCACAGGCGTTGCGGTTAGTGAGTTTTGAGTTTCTAAAGCTCACTTCACATCTCCGACCACGGAAGGGCACATCCTTTGTGTCAATCTCAGAACGCCGAAGAGATAGAGGTGAATCTCTTCACGAACCGATGGTAGTAACTGGACAGCCCCATGAAACTCCAAATTTCTATCACATTAGTCACCTTGCCCAAGCCACCGCCTCCACCTTATATGGACTAACTCGAATTCCTCTTAGGAAACCACATGCCCCAGAAAGGACACTCATCTCCAACTAAAACTTTACTTAGTGAATTTGGCATACAATCGCTTCTCCTTCAACAACCCCAACATGTCCTTAAATGATTTTTGTGCTCCTTCTTAGTCTTTGTATATACAAAGATATCATCAACAAATACAATAATAAAGGAATCCGGGTAGGATTTGAAAATACCATTCATCGTGCTCATGAACGCTAGGCCGATAATTAGTGAGTTCGAAGGACATGAATAGAAACTCATAATGTCCATACCTAGTCCGGAAGACTGTCTTAGGAATATTTTCAACCCGAATTTTCAACTGGTGATAACCTAATCTTAAATCAATCTTTGAAACATACAGCGCCCTGTAATTGGTCAAACGGATCATCTATTCGAGGAAGTGGGTACTTATTTTGAATAAGGCCTTGTTCAACTGGGAGATAGTGATGCACATCCGTATACTACCATCCCTCTTCACAAACAGAATCGTAGCACCCCACGGTGACACACTCAGTCTAATAAACTTTACCGAGTAACTCCACAATTGTTCCTTGAGTTCTCTCAACTCAGCAGGTGCATTCGATATGGAGGAAATAAATGATCACTCCCCGGTTCCAAGTCTATATGTAAATCTATGTCACGGTTCGGTGGCTTGCCGGGCAAATCTGTGGAACACCTCTAAGAACTCACAAACAACCTAGGACTAACTCTATGGAAGGACCCCAAACTATAGTGTTCCTAACATGTACCAAATACGCTGAACAACCTCGCTCTATCAATTTATGAACACGAATATAAGAAATAAGTTTTTAGAGCAGTGGTACAATTCCCTTCACTCCAACCCAGACGACTGACCCGATATAGTGACCGTCTTAGCATAGCAACTGCACGGTATGGTAAGGGAAACCAGTCATTTCAAAATATATCAAAATCAAATTCATGTCTAAGATCACTACAGTCCCTCTTAGAGAGTCAAATCCCATAAATTCAACAATGTAGTCCCGAACAACCCTATCAACTAACACACGTAACTTAACAAGAGTAGACACACGAATAGGAGCATTAAGCACATAACATGAAAGGTCACGACCAAAAAAAACTAAGTAGACATATAAGAAAATTTAGATCCCGAGTCAAATAAGGCAATAGCCATTCTATCGCCCACGAAGATCATACCTGTGATAATGGTGTTTAGCTTCCAGATCCGGTCTACCAGATAAATATGGAAATAAGCTTGGTTACCAGCCTCGAGAATCACCCCAACAGCTGTGCCACCCCCTCTACCTGCTTCTGGGTACAACCCTACCTACTTGAGCACGTCCCCTTACCCCGTTGGAATTGACCACCTCTAGCAATTGGCCGACCACCCGTCCCGGGGCCATGTTGTGGGATGATCTGACTGAATGCACTACTTTCCTCCCACCGGGCCGAAGCTCGAGAAGCTGGGTGAGGAATAATCTGCCCGCCCTATCCGAACCTGGGGTGGCATCATCCGCGGACGTGCCATACTACCCACTTACGGCGGACCTTTCAATAACCAGCCTTCAAGCTAAAAATGTAAGAAATAGGACGAGTCCTGGCACCTGTAATGAACTATCCGAGTGCCCCCAACCGGCACCCGACTGTCAAACTTCCAAGTGACTTCCAATGACACTCCGCATGGAAGACAAAAATAGGCGCCTAGAGAAACTCCCCGTGGTGTTGGAGCCTACATAAGAACCACCGAAAGAGGCAACTATTCGGGAGTCTTTTCTCGGCATTTCTAGCATAACCTCCCCGCCTCACCCCTTCTAACCGATTTCACGTACTCTACCACCTCCTTGAAAAGTCTTCCTCAAAGAATAATACCTTTACGTAGCTGGTACCTGGAGACCTATATTCAGGCCCTAAACAAACTCGCTCTCGATTCCTCTCCTCCTCGGTGGGTAGTAAGGATAGAGTATATCTAGACAAGGGAGTAAAATCGCCCGCATGCAGAAACTATGAGCTCCCCTACTCAATAGTAGTGAACTCATGCCCGTCTCCTATCCCTCAAAGTGCGGAGAACATATTTCTCCGTGAATATGAGTAGAATTGGTTCCACGTCAATAGTGGTGATCTTTTTGTTTTGAACTCCAAGAAAGCCCTCCATCGCTTTGCATCACCCATCGCTTGGAAGGTGATGAACTTAACACTATACTTTTCCATTGCTCACATCTTATGGAGCCTTTCATGACAATTATGATGAATTCATAGGCGTCTTCTGCCTCTTTATGTTGTAGAAGGTGAAAGGCTTCATCCTGGTGAACCTCCAAAATAAGTCATGCTTCCTGTCATCACCGGTCCTGCCACCATCCTCCAAAGCACCACCACCTCCTATATCAAATCAAGTAGGCCACAAAAGTTGCATGCCGAATTTTCACCGTTATCTCACCAGAGTCGCTGGTGCTGCCCCGGTGCCCACAAGGTCACGCTAGAAGGTTTAGAACTTGAGCTAGGACCTCTGAGGACGCTAACGCAACAAGAGTTATTCCCTGAATTAGGACCTTGACCTCAACTTCCACCCTCTTGTAATCGCTAGTGGCACTAGACATTTTTACCTCTCCTGTTTGAGCAGAAGCATGGGCCCCTCCCTTCCAGCTCGTAGCGAGTCTCCAATCACGACCTATGCCTTTTTACCGCGAACTAGGTCGCCACTGTTGGCTCAGGTGTTGCGTCTCTTGCTACTTCATTTGCACGTCGCCAACTGAGAAATAAAGAAGAAAAGTTGTTAAATACCAATTGGATCACCAAATACCAATTGGAATCAAGTAATCGCATGAAAGGAAAGAAGGAGGGAGTTTTTCTAAAGTCCTGCAGCCTCTTGAAGATCAGTTACGGACATCTCCCCGATCCGTGAGAGACTTTACTAGACCCGTAAGTGCAATGAGATCAACGAACCTAGGATCCGACACCAACTTTATTTCATGACCAATGGTCGGATTGGCACCACACTAATCCTCCTCATGGGAAAACCAACGAATCTCAATACTACCCCCATAATCAAAACATTTATGAAAAATAAATCAACTTTTTATTTAAAACAATTTTCAGACTATTACACTGCGCATACCAAAACCAAATAACTAATTTATCAAAACCTGATTGTCATTGCAACTGCACGCCTATTTTTACAAGCTACAAACAAAAACTAAAACTCAAATAAAAGTGTTTGAATGTCCTAAAGAAGGACATCTACAGGAAGGAGTGAGCTTCATCCTCATTTTCTCACCTTCTCGATCCACAAAAGTTGCCGGTTCACAGGTGAGGGCGCAAAGAACTTCCGGGCTCAAACTCCGAACTCGCAGTAATGGTGGTTAGGTCGGGTGACATGACACAATAGTGGTACGCATCACCCGACCACATAACAACATATAAGTACTAACATATTAGCAAAAGGCCCGCAACTTTAAGCCGAATTACAAGCCATTTTATGAACACTAGCCTACTTAGGGAATCAGCTGCTTGTTCACCGGATTGCTCTCGCCGCAAAGACAGCAACTTGTTCCGCCGCAGAGAATGGTTCCCGCCGCAACAAGACTACTTAGGCAAAGCAATGGAGATGCTGCCCTTTCAGTTCATCCATCCCATAGTTCAATAAATCAACAGTTACATGTATGTCATATCATGAATCCATCAAACGACTATAATGAACAACAATCACAATCAGCTATTAAGATTTACAAATCCTCGCTATTCTCTCAGACAACTACTCAATAACTACACACATGGTGACAAAGTCTCCTTAGCATTAACACCAGAATGTCTATTGTTATCAATTTGCATCATATCCATAATAAGTTAGCACATTCTCATAATACGTTTCACATCCACCTCATGAATGCTAAATGAAATCACAAACAATGAGCTTAATAACATTTTTCAAACTATGGGTAACATGACGGGCACACGCCTTCCCATCTCCCCTTAGCACTCAACCAATGAATATGTACACATATGCTAGTTGGTCTTATTTATGCCCAGCCAGTCATGGCCTGCAGGGGGCTCTAGAAATCCATGTATTGTGCTACTGTGGTACCCACTCTCTATACTGCTCGAATGCTCCTCCATACACAAGCCACTAAATATTATTATTCACTCTCTCTCGATACTTCCCTAGGGCTTGAGTCCTATTTTAGGATTTCAAAATCTTTTCATTCATCATTATAATAAAGCGCTAAGTGCATCATTGCATCATAGAGAAAGTTAAGCACTACTTCTCAAATAAGTCACATCAAGCAACCATCCTCTCATTAACGGTGTATGATCACTTTACTAACCATTCATCATGTGTAATTACATTGCTAGTATATATACACAATCATTTAACAAGTCGTCACAATTCAATACATATTAGTCATATTCTTAAGATAGATTAACAACAATAATTCGGACATATCAGATAAACATCCAAAGTCCAATCATATATGACCATTGCATACTAGACATATTATTATATAGGTCTATCCCTATAAATTTCGATTTGGAGATAACACCAACTGCTCCGTGGGAGCCTTTCCTTTCCTCAAAGCTTTGGAACGCGTGAAATCTACACAACAAGGGTAATTCGTTAATTACTCTTCAACCTTAGGGTCTAACAAATAAAACCCTCCCCTTCAGGGTAATTTTGAGAGTAAAAACCCTAATGCTTCTAGATTCTAGGACTAAAATTCCCACATAACCCTTGTTCCCGACATATAATTCTAAGGGAATGATCAACACACCAACATCACCCAAATCACCCCACAATTCAAGCCCTAGTTTAATGGAATGCACTCGGGTTCTTCCTCTACAAAACTTCACCATTAGAGGCCTACAAAGATTCTTAGAATCAAAACTAATCTTACAACATAGAGAATCAGAATTCTTACATGGGTGAAAGGTTTACTGCTCTGGAGAATTTTCTCGCTCCTTAGACCTCCCCGATCGCGTTTTGAAAAATAATGGGGTGAAAATCCCATAATTTTCACTTAAATCCCACTTTCTGATTTCATCATTCTGGCTGCAATGACTCGGGCTATATAGCCAGTAGCTCCCCAAAATGCACAGTTTTATTCTTAGTTTGTTCACAACCTCCCCATCTCATCCTTAGCCAGATTTTCGTGTTCTATGCCCTAACCATCCCGTAACGACGTCTGTGTTGTTACACTTTTCTTGTATAATATCCAATTTAATTGTTCTATTTTGCTACTTTCTTCTCTTTAATAACATATTTTCTATTCATAATATTTATTAAAATAACTATTTAATTTTATAAAGTTATTTTAAGTTTTAAAATATAATTAATTATCTTTTTACTTTTATTTTTGTTTTAAAAATATAGAAAAAATCAGTGTAGTAAAATGAATAGTATATTAAATTAAGACCAAAGAATAAATAATGGTAATTAAATTAAATTATTATTTTTAATATTTATTAAATGCAAAAATAATATGATAAACAAATGAACCTGATGGAATACTTATACTTTTCATTTAAACAAAGGATCAAGTTTGTATTTCATTTTATTTTAAATATTTGAATCCAATATAAGTTTGATTTAATTTTAAAGTTACTGAATCAAATTTTTATAAAAATTAAATAAGTATTTCTGGAGTTCAATTTATGTATTGACAATATATTATCTTTATGTTTTAAAATTAATCAATTCAAAATTTAATTAATTATAATACCATTACTTTCTTTATTTTTTAAGTTATCAATTAATGTTAAAATTTATTAAAACTTAAAAATACAAAAAAAACCAAAAAAGACAAATTCATATTTTAAAATATTAGCTAATTTATTTTTAAAAAAACAGAAAAACTAAAAAAAATATTTTATTTGAGAAATCTAAGTAGGAACTATTATATTGATCATGTTTTGAACATATAACTTACTAAAATTAGATAAATAATAAATGAAATTTGCTTTTACTTTGCTTATAGATACTTATTTTCTTCGTAAATAAGATTACTTAATTACTAAAACATTAAAAATAAAAATTATTAATAAGATTACTTAATAGAAAAAAATGAAAAAAATGCATAATTATAATATAAAAATTACAAAACCAACATTAACATTGACAAGCAAAAAATTTTAAAATAAAACCTTACTAGTCAGTTATATGATCTTGCACCCACAAAGTCAAAATTATCTTGAATCCTATAACTATTTCGATAGTAATAATAGAATGTAACAATGATCTCCATCATGTCCATTAGAGTAGGTGGCTGCGCAAGTACTCGGCATTTCCACTTTAATTACTGAAGAACCTATATATCTTCAAACAACAAGAAAACAATTTCCAACACTTTGGCTACTTATTAACTCATAAAAATCCCCCAAAATATTACATTCCTTTAGCATGACTCTCCCAAGATCTAGTCTACACAGGTACAAGAGCTCTATTTAAATACTTGACAAATAAAATAAACTAACTTTGTTTGAGGAGGTGCCCATCTGCCGGTGCTGAGTACTCCATGCCAATCATGAAACTTCAAACTGCCACAACCTACATCAAAAGAAAAAGGTGTGGCAAGATAGTATACACACCACAATAGTATAAAGATTAACATACAATTAATGTTACTAAATTCCAACAATTAATTCACTTATGCAACATCCCTCCAAGTTTATTCACTATAATATATTGTTCTACACAAGAAAGCATCTGTGTTCACGCCATTATCCTATGCTTCTAGTAGTTAATTAGCCCACCAGTCTGCCTTTCCCTATTTATGCTACAGCAAAGGCCTGTGTCAAGCATAGTTTGATTCGGGCCGCCGCGGTGATGTGTCCATTGCAACGCTTACCATATCCGCTTAGTAATCAATTTCTCATAGTCTAGTTCGGTCTATTCCCCCATAAACACTTGTAGTTGACTACTCCTCTTACTCATTTCTCCATAATGACCAACCCATTTCTACCATTTATTAACCTCTTAGTTATCTATAGGATTCTCCCATTCTCCTAAGAAGGACCTCAAATAGTAACGTCTACTTGCTATCACACGGTACTGCCCTATTTTTCGTTCAACCGTCATGCTATTATCCATGAACCAAAATAAATTTAAAACAAACAATCTAACCCACTATGAGTTAACTAACTCAAGCTCACACAAGGGTCATCACAACAATGTGAGGGAGTCAATTTACCCAAATGCAAGTACATACACATACCTGATCTCATAAAAAGAAATGTCGTAAGATATCATACCCAAACTGGGAAGAGCCCCATATGGTACTCCCCTACATGTTCTTATCAAACCTGATCTATGTCGGTATATCCTATATCATACCGGTATCACCATCTTTCCAGATTCGCAACCGAGAGCGTATATCAAACCATACCCGCATAATCTCGCTCTCCACCATACTCCTTAGTGATATGTTAAAAGAAGCACTTTCTATATCACTGAAGCACACATGCTAAAGGGTCTTATGCTTTCCTTTCTTACCATGACCTGTGGAACTCTAGAAACCCATGTACTGCATTAACCATCCGTATTTAACATTCATCATACATGTCTCAGGTGTACTCACCAGCACCCAGCCGCATAGTCCTTTGGCTATACCTACCTATGCACTACTATCTCTCTGCCCGGATTCTCACTCGAGCACGAGCCATACGTCGGTAATCTTTTACTCAAATTTGACTATATTAACCTCGTCTATCTCGAGTTCCTTACCGTCCATAGCTCTCATTTACCATAATACCAATGAATTTCCTTTCATGATAGCCATCATCCCAGTCACACATTCATTTGATGTGCCAATTGCTCACACCTGCATTTAAGTAATGTAACACACGTATCAAATCATCACACAAATGTTCACACATTCATCGCTAAGGCACAACCACACATAAATTTAAAACAATATTATGCTCAAATAATAGTAAATAATAGTTATTTTATCATGTCATAAGACTTCCACTGGACTGCTCACTGGTTTGGGCTCTACTACAATGTACACCACCTTGCACAAGATCGCTCACAAGATTCGCGACGGTCTTTATTTCTGTCTTCAAGTGCTTCGCTTATTTATACTCAACATAATGAAAACAATGTCACATTGACCTCACTTCAACAATTTACTTACCAAGGTGTCACTGTTAATGTTATCAGCAATCATCAATCCATATAACACGATACCAATCACAACACTTTCAAATTATTACATAGGAAATCACTATCCTACTTTACCCGCTTCATTACGCACAAACATAGTTATAATTTATTAAACAACCCATTAATTGCATCTTCTACACAAAGTCTGCAAGGATTTGCACGGCCCCAGGTTTTGATTCAAGAGAAAGAAGAATTTTATATTTTATAGTTCGGGAATATTCTGACAACGACACTCAAAAGTTAATATGTTCAACAATGTTTGACTTAACGCATGTCCTAGAACACAACCACTTTGTTGGTCAAATATCTCCTCTATGATTTACCCTTATCATGGCTTCATTACTCCCTTCTAATCCTCTTGTTCTTATATTTCACGATTCCGATTAATAGACCATAACCTAGTTAAAATACAACTCACTCGTCGAAAGCATATAGATCATGCACACATATATGTTTAGATAACCAAAGTTCAATGCAAAGCGAGTAAACCATAGCATACCTGGGCGCCAAGCTATCGTCCTAATTGTTCTTGCTCATGGCTACATTATTCTCTGATTTTTCTCATGCAGCTCTGGCTATGGAGGCCGAAACCACCTTTGGATCTCTTCTTTTTCTCAAAATTCTATTTTCTCGTTTTTAATAAGTCCACCTCAAGGACTAGATTTTAAAATCCTAGTCAGAACGGAATTGCATATTTCTGTCAACGTCATCCACTCGGCAAGGATCATGCTTCGGCCGCAGCTGGTTTTGCTATGCAGAAACGGTCCTCCATGGCGGACACCTACTTGGTTCCTCCCGATTGCGACTAAGCCTATTCAAATTTACCGACCGTGCACCCTTCGTTTCTTAAGAATTTATCGCGAATTTTTAAAAATTTAATCGCCCGTTTTTATGATCAAAATGCTATAAGATCGTGGGTCATTACATCCTAAGTGTTTTATACTTAAGAAATAAATATTTTCACAATTGATACCATCAATTCTTGAAAATATTTTCGGGGTTAATTAATTTATTATAGTATTTATTTATGCTAAATTTAATTGAGATAAATAAATTATTGATCAAAATATTGTATAATATTTTTAAGAATAATTTTTTTTAACGAACAAAATAATATAAAAACAGAGTTTTCTCTGTATGAAATTAATCTAAAGTTTATAATGAGTTATATTGGATTTGTGCTAAAATTATCTAGTTATTATATAAGTGGGAAGTCAAAAATAAAAAAGTTAGATTACTATTTTTTCTCCACTAAATTAAAATTTAATTAATATATAATTAAATATTAATATTTTATCATATCATATCATATTTATATATTTATTACTATATAAGGGAAGTCAAAAAGGAAAGCAATAAATAAATAAATAATAAATAATAAATAATAGATAAATAATAATAATAATAATAATAATAATAGATAATAATAATAATATTAATAATAATATATAAGTGGAAAGGCAAAAAGTGAAAAGTTAAATACTAAAATAACCTCCAAATATTGAGAAACTAATATACTGTTACAACCCGTAAGTTTTAATGTTTAAAGGCTTATTCATACGTTGGTTAAGAGTTTTAGAACACAATATGTACGAGAAAGGGGTCCGGAAAAAGGTCGAACTTAGCACGGAATTGGGATTTCCAAAGTAGTAGGCAGGACGAAGCAACCATAAGGGCAACGTGTCACAAACCATGCTCCTTCAAGGATGGGCCCGTGACACAACCCCGAATTGGCGCGCGACATGGTCCGTGCCACGACCGTCCACCGCCCAAGTATATGTTCCAATCTCTTTGACTTCATTTCATTTTCCATATATAAATGACCAGAGAGGAGAGAAACACGAGGAATTCAATAAATTTCCTCCGCTTACGCTACTAAACGTCGCCCGCAGTCCAAATTAACTGTGTATTGAAGTTTAAGGTCATAGGGGGTTACTGCTACTGAGTTATTTTCACGAAATTTGCCTGGTAAATTGTAACCCCGCCTAGACAAATTTGTTGAAATTTCTCCAAACTAATTTCTTTACGATCACATGCTTCAAGCATTCCTTCGACTTTCGATAAATTACGAGTTTTCGACCGTGTTTTGCCAAGTTAAAATATAATTAATATTTATATATAAAGTTATCGTTTTTCCAAATTAGTATGAAACTAGTCATATTCCCCCAGTAATATGATTGCAATTAAGAAAAGCAGTTGGATACGAATTCGAACTTACTACCTAGTCGGTAATCGCGAATGAGGTATGTTAAGGAAGTTTCGTGAAGTTAGTTTCTTTAGCATGATAACTCGCCTTAAATCCTAGTAATGTGTCATAGGCATGTCTATTGTGATTAGTTCTTGTTATTAGCTGAAACTCGTATTCCATGTTTAGTTTGGGATGGATTACAGACATATAACCTTCATGACCGACCTCCCAGGGTTATTAGCCGTGTCGACGCCACCGGGCAAGATGACGTCGCTCTACTGAGCAAGATGCCATCTCATGAGGACGAAGATGGGGTTCCCTGTGTCCCTCATATGTGGTGGCTGGCCTCACATACCCCCCGCGGCCTAGTGCCCAGGTGCATATAATATCAGAGTCCATTGACTCGTACACACCACAAATGTAATGAGCGGGCTAGTTGCAGAATCTGTGGACCGGTAGGACGACTATAGATATTAATTGACCAAGTGCGACCTCAATAGGGGTATATAGACTAAAGTGTACTCACCAGAGCTTATGGGGGCCCAAGGTGGGTTATTCTGTGGCCGGTTGAAATTCCGCCTTATGGGGGCCAGTATGTTTGTTTGCTTTAGTTATTAATAAATAGATAGTAAGCAGTTCTATTACTCGTGTATGATCTCTATCTCTTCATGCTTCGCTTATTCTCAATTCTATCTTTATTTTAGTCATTTACAGCTATCGCCTTGGTACATTTAGTACATTGTATGACACCCTTTCTGGGGCGCTGCATTATTTGCTCTGTGTACGATAGACGAGAGAGTGTTCTTAGCCTTCATCCAGGATTAGTAGAAGAGCTGTAACCCTTTCCTCCCATCTTGTAGATAGATTGTTTACCTCTTTAGAGTTGTAATAAATTTTTATAGGTAGGTCGGGGCCCTGTTCCGACCATTATATTACTCCTAGAGGCTTGTAGATTATTTTTATTTCCTATGGTTAGTTGTTATCAGGTGGGGCCTATGTGTGTTTTAGCTCCACGCGGTTACAGGAGGCATTGTTTAGTCGTCGCTAGTAGCCTTGTCGGCCATAGCTTAGCTTAGCACCGGATTTACTTTTTAGTCATAATTAGATATCATGATGTGTCTTGTCAACCCGCATAGGATTCCTATTTCTTGCTTGTTTCTGGTTAGCTATTCTTTTTTGCATCGGTGGCTATATGCCCTGCCTGGACGGAGGTTATATTTGGCATACCGAGATATGCCCGTTGTTTCCTTTGATATGGGGAGTGGCCTACACCAGCAGATATGTGCCTAGTTGGGTGCTGTCGATCCTAGTGAGGCAACTCAGGTATCATGCCTCTGCTGGTAGGCGAAAACTAGCTGGGTAAGGTTATGAACCCAAAAAGCAAAAGCCAGGCTAGTGAGAGCCTTGGTATATATATAAAGAAAACCACCGAGAAAGGTATTTGTGTGCTGATAGGATGTTTTCTTATATCCGCCCAGCATGATACAAGGTAAGGTTGATCTCAGCTTTAGCATATTCTTTTATCTACAGTAAAATGGTGACCCACGAAACAAAGACGATCGGCAGAGATTGGATGTTGTAGCAGAGGGCGTTAGGAAGGGTGTCTCCACCCGTAGTCACCAATTCGAGGGCAACAAAGGGAGATTCTTATTCAGTCTCCCCTAGCACTCTCCACTATGTCAGGAGCCGCTCGGAGCGGTAAATGTGACGGCACCACCTACAGCAGTCCCTATACTGTGCCATCGGATCAGGAGGTTAGAGGTTGTTGTTATGTTAGTTTGTGATGATGGATGGCTAGCATCACAGTGGCACCCATGATCGTAGAGTCTTTAGGAGGACCTCGCAGCAGTTTGAGGGTCCAGGAGTTTCTCGCATTGAGTCCCCGCATTTTACAAGGATGACCGAGAGGATGACCCTCGGGGATTTTTTGTATCAGATGCAACGGATTTTCAGGGTGATACATGCCACACCCAGAGCCGATTGAGTACGGTATTCGGCTATGGTACATCACACACGTGGCACAGAGTTGGGAGATCACGAGGGAGAGGTGTTTCCCTCTAATCATGCTTTATTTTCTAGATCACTACATGCCACGGGTAATGATGCCGGGGTTAACAGTTTCTACATCTAGAGTAGGGGTCAATGAGTTTTTGGGACTACGCTATGAGGTTCGACTCCTTGGCCCGATATGTACCATCTTTTGTAGATACTATCCGGCTGCTTGCTGAACCTTAATATGGAGACTTATTATGGCCACTCAGGGATATGGATATTTCCTACGTTCACGCTTTTGCTCAAAATATTGAAGGGATAAGACAAAGGCAACGGAGATAAGAAGGGCAAATAAGGAGCTAAAGATCATTGGGCCGCACCTAGTGACATGCGTGCAGAGTCCCGTGGCATCCCTGCCAAGATTTTCAGAAACCACTGCATCCCCACCCCCACCACAACAAGAGGAAGGGATCTGGTCGTCGGGGGAAGTGTTAGGGCCCGGCAGGAGCTCACGATCAGCAGGTTCACAACAGTAGAGAGGAGAGGAGCAAAGTAGATTTACCGTATACCGCTCTATCCGTAGACGATGTTACTCCTGGCATATAGGTATGGTTCCACAAAGATGTTATACCCGGACAAAGGAGGGTCATCAGATGAGAGATTGTCCAGCCACGGGTCAGGAGTGACTGGGACCGACAGGAAAAATCTTCAGTAGGGTCATATGCCCCAGCATCTCCCAAAGAGGGAATAGGGCCGCCTCCAAAGAAGAAGAGGCCGAGGCAACCAGGGCATCTAGTTCAGGCACCGGTTCAAATTGTACTTATGTTTTTACCGGACGACAGAAGTGAAAGTCATCTCCGGATGTGGTGAAAGGTATGCTAGACATTTGCTCTCATTCTTTTTATGTGTATTGATAGTTCCAGGATCCACCTAGTCTTATGTTACACCGTTAGTGGCTCGAGAGTTCGATATCATGTTCTAATTACTTTGCCGACCTTTTACAGTGTCTACACCCATCGGTGATTCCATCATAGCTAAGAGGGTCTACCGAGGGTATAGTAGAATTTGCTGGTCACTTCAGACTTTAGCAGATTTGATAGAACTAGAAATGATTGATTTTGATGCAAATTATGGGTATGGATTCGCTCGCGCCATGCTGGGTGCCAATGTCGAATGTTGACTAAGAATATCCGATTTCACTTTCCATGGGAGGTTGTAATGGAATGGAAAGGCGGTGCAGCCACGCCAAAAGGTAGGTTTATTTCCTATCTTCGGGTAGAAAATTGATAGTGAAAGGATGTATTTATCATATTTTCATAGCTCAGACGTCCAATCGTAATCTCCGACTTCCATTCCATTCCAAGAGTCAATGAATTTATATGTATTCCCGCATGAACTACCGCATTCCCAAAAATGGGAAATTGACTTTGCAATTGATTTATTATCGGGTACTCAACCTATATCTATTCCTTCACCGAATGGCTCCTTCCAAGCTTAGAGAATTGAAGGAATAGCTAGAAAGATTTGTTAGATGGTGTTTTATCAAAGAGTATTTCACCATGTGGGCACCAAGCTTCCGCTTTGTGAGAAAATCATGGTTCCTCCGTATGTGTATAGATTACCGACAACTGAATAAAGTCACTATCAATAACAAATACCCGCTTCCCAGAATAGATGACTTGTTTGATTAGTTACAAGGGGCAAAATATTTATCAAAAATTGACTTAAGGTCGGATTTTTAATTATGTTTGGGCTCGATAGAAAGATATTCCAAAGAAAGCTTTCAGGACTAGGTAAAGTCATTTTGAATTTCTAGTCATGCCCTTCGGGATGATGAATGCTACAGTAGTGTTCCTGGACTTGATGAATAGTATCTTTAGGCCGTATCTGAATATGTTTGTGATAGTATTTATTGATGATATTCTCGTATAGCCTCGCCGTAGTATGCATCAACGGATCACCTATGAACAAAGGCTCCAAAACTCGAATTGCTATTGTATGCAAACTTTTTCAAATGTGAATTTTGGTTGAATTCAGTGGCCTTTTTGGGCCACATATCATGTTAGATGCTGGTATACCGGTAGATTCGCGTATATTTGGAAGCAAGAAAAACATGGCCTATACCTACCACTCCGATCGAGGTTCGTAGTTTCTAGGGTTAGTCGGGTATTAAAGAAGGTTCAGAAGGATTTTCTACCTTAGCAATGCCTTTGACCGTTAACTTAGAAAGCAGTTACCACCGACCTGAGCATGTGAACAATAGCTTCCAGAGTTGAAAAATAGATTGACCTCAAGACCAAAAGATAGCCTTACAAGGATCGGGATAGAGGGTTATGCGTTGTACCGCGATGCTTCAAAGGCCGTTAGGATGTGTTTTGATGCAACATGGCAAAGTACTGGCTACGCTTCCAGAAAGCTGAGGAAGCACAGAAGAACTACCCCACCCACGATCCGGAGTTAGCCGCAAGAATTCATGCCTTGAAAATATGGAGGCACTACCGTATGCATTAATGCAGATATTTTTACTAATCATAGAGCCTTCAGTACATTTTCACACGTAAAAGAGTTGAATTTGCGGCAGCGTCGCTGGTTAGAGTTGTTGAAGGTCTACGATGTGAACATCTTATATCACCCAGAAGAGCCAATATTTTAGCAGCATGCCCTCAAAGCCAAGTCCATGGAAAGTATGGCATATTTGAAGCCCGAACAGAGGAGCCATTCCCGAGAATTGTATCAGTTATCCAGTTTTGTCATCCATATAGTAGACTCAGGAGACAGCGGAGCAGTAATTCAAACTATTGGCAGTATCATCATTTGTTGTGGGAAGTGAAAGTATCGGCAAGATGAAGATCCTAACCCGGTTCAGCTTCGTAGATAAGGTACAAAGGAAGGGAAGTAACAGAGATGGAGTTTTGAGATATAGGGATCGCCTCTGTGTTCCAGATGTGTAGGACTTTGCCAGCAGATCATGGGCGAGGTGCATTATTCCTGCTACTTCCTTCTATCCGGTTCAAAAAGATGTATCATGACATAAAAGGAAATTACTGGTGGCTGGGACTGAAAAAGGAGATAGCAGAATTTATAGCTTAATGTCCTAATTGCCAACAGGTAAGGCTGGAACATAAAAACCTGGTGGATTCACACAGGAAATAGGAAGTGCCTATGTGCAAATGGGAGGTAATTAATATGGACTTTGTAACAGTGGTTACCCTGCACTGCATAAATTTGATTCTATGTGGGTAGTTTCGATAGGTTAATAAATTTAGCCTATTTTCTCTGCCGGTGAAGGCTACTTTCCTCAGCTGAAGACTATATTGTTCCGGTATATTAGAGAAGACAGTTCAATTTCATGGTGTTCGGCATCAATTATTTCCGATAGAGTTGCATAGTTTACAACACCTGTAAGCAATCCTTCCGTATGGTCCGGGGACACGTGCTAACCCGAGTACAACTTTCCATCCTCAAACAGACCGGCAGGCAGAATGTACAATTCCAAACGCCTGAGGATATGTTTCGGGCGTGTGTGTTGGACTTTGAGGCAGCTGGGATGAACATTTAACACTTATTGAGTTTGCCTATAGCAACAGCTTATCACTTGGCAATCCAATGGCACCTTATGAAGTCGTATATGGGCTAAGTGTAGATCTCCGTTGGTTGGTTCAGTTGAAGAATCAGAGTTAATTGGACCGTACATGATCCATCAAATTAGAGGAGAAAGTGAAGCTCATCGAGAACAATTGTTGGCTACCAAAGTCACAAGAAATCTTACGCAGTATGTACAAACAGAAACTTGGAGTTCAATGTAAACGACTCGGGTGTTTCTGAAAGTCTCTCTCCAACAGAAGGCGAATGAGGTTTTGGCAAAAGGGTAAGCTTAGCCCAAGGTTTATTGGGCCGCATGGAACTACGGAGAATAGGCCAGTGGCATATGAGTTAGCTCTACTCAAAATTAGAGTCTATTCATTCGATTCTTCATGTGCTCGAGATGCTACGAAAATGCATGGGGGATCCATCCCGAGTTGTGTCGTGCTGAGGACGTCCAGGTTACCAAGGAATTAGCCTATGAAGAAGTTCCAGTGGACATATTGGATCGACAAATTCAGCGATTGAGAACTAAGGATGTCAATCAAGGTACTATGGAGAAACAAATAAAGAAGAGATGACTTGGGAAGCCGAGGATGATATGAGGTCCAGATATCCTCATTTGTTCCAAGCTTAGCTCGTACCATGCAGTTAAGGTACTTTTAGTGATTCAATTGTTGTTTTATGAATTTGTGTTGTATAGTATCCGTGCAGTTGATCAGCCTTATTGTGAAATAGTTGTTAGTGTAGTGTAAAGTACTTGTGTTGGGTTTTTCTGAAATTTTTTAATGTTTAGACAAATTTTATTCGTATAGTTAAGCTAAGAGTTTTAGAGAAAATACATACGAGAAAGGGCCCGGAAAAAGGTCGAACGAGTACAGAATTGGGATTTCAAAGTAGTAGGCCGGACGCAGCTACCCGTGGGGCAATGTGTCACGGTCCATGCTCCTCCGCGATGGGCTCCATAACACGGCCCCCAATTCGCACACAAGGTCCGTGCCACGGACCCTTCTGTCCACTGCCTCAAGTATATATGTTCCAAATCTTTGACTTAATTTCATTTTCCATATATAAACGATGAGGAGAGAACATGAGGAATTCAAATTTCCCCTCGCCTTATGCTATGAAATGCTGCCCGAATCCAAATTAACTTCGGATATTGAAGTTTAGGGTTGCGTGAAGAATACAGGAGTTATTTTCATGAAATTCACCCAACAAATCATAACCCTGCCGAGCCAAAGTCATTGAAATTGCTCCAAACTAATTTCCTATATGATCACAAGCCTTAAGTAAGCATTTATCCTTCGGACTTTCGAGAAATTATGAGTTTTCTATCATGTTCCATCAAGTTGAAATATAGTTAATATTTATATATAAAGTTATCATTTTTGCCAAATTTAATACTGAAACTAGTCATATTCCCCAATACGGTTGCAGTTGAGAAAAGCTGTTGGATACCGCATCAACTTACTCAAATAGTCGGTAATCGTGAACGAGGTATGTTAAGAAGTTTCCTTCAGCAAGTTACTTTTAGCATGATAACTCAGCTTGAATCCTAGTAAGAATACCAAAGGCATGTCTATTGTGATTGCCCTTGTTATTAGCTGAAACTCGTATTCCATATTTAGTTTGGATGGATTATGTCGTATAGCCTTCATGACCGACCTGTGGTTAGTAACTATGTCGATGCCTGTCGTGACAAGATGACGTCGCTCTACGGAGCCGTATGTCATCCGTGAGGGATAAAGATGGGGTCCCAGGTCCTCATATGTCGTGGTTGGCTCTACACACACACCGTCACAAGCCTGGTGCCCAGGGTGGATATCAAGAATCATTTAGACTCATATACAACTACCGCTCAAGGGCCAAGCGGCTCAAGCAAGGCACCCTAGGGACCGGTAGGATGGCTATAGCTATTATTGTTTACCTGTAGTGCGAATTCCTCATTGGGGTGGTATATAGACTGAAGTGTACCCAACAGGGCTGCAGGAGGCCCTAGGTGGTTATTCGTATGCTGGTTTTACCTTTCGGATTATGGGGGATAGGTAAGGTTTTTATTTGCTTTAGTTATTAATAAAATAGATAGTAAGAAGTTCTATTACTCGTGTATGATCTCTATCGCTTCATGTCGGCTTATTCTCAATTTTATCTCTTTATTTCAATCATTTACATTTATCGCCTTACATATTCAGTACATACTGTTCTGACGCCCTTTTCTAAAAGGCATTACTTGCCTACAGGTACAGATAGACAAGGAGCAGCCTTAGCCTTCAGCCAGATTAGTAGAAGAGCGGCTCCTTTCCTCTAGAGCTTGTAGGATAGAAGGTTTACCCTTTGATTATATATTTATGGGTAGGTCGGGGCCCTATCCTTATTCATCATATTACTCCTAGAGGCTTTGCAGATCGTTTTTGTTCCCTGTAGTTAGCTGTTATTAACTGGTCAGTATCATTAGTTATGTCAGTTAGCGCCTTGTTGGCCCTAGCTTAGTTTACGACCGATTTAGCTTTTCATCATAACTAGATATCATGGTGGTCTTGTCGGCCCGCATAAGATTCCAGTTATTGCCTATTTTGGGTTAGCTATTTTCTTTTTACAGGTGGCTATAAGGATTTGTCGGGCGGAGGTTGTATTTACAGTCGAGATATATCCCGTTGTTTTATTGATATGGGGAGAATTAACTGTGAGTGCACAGCTCATTTAAGCCGGGGCCGATCTCGCAGGGTATCAGTGTCAGTTGTGCCTCTCAAGGCGGGGCATGATATATACCTTCAAATAATAAATAGGCATACCTTCATTGCCATATAAATAATCCATTGTGAAATATTTAATGATCTATGATATTTATTGCAATAATAATATTTTATTTTCTATGCAATTATAGCTTTTACAATAATATTATAAGAATAGTTTTAGATTGAAGGGAAAAATAGTCGTTCAATATTTCATGGACACTTACTATACATATACATATACACTATTCTAAAAGTAAAAAGCTTAAAAGTTAATAGTTAATAAAAACTCATCAAATATTGAATCATCTTTTACCCTTCACATAAAAAATTATATTAATTTTTTTAATTTTTTTATTTTTTTCATGTAATTTTATATAACTGTGTAAAAGTGTGTATAAACACCTTTTATGTTTTTTTTAATTTGATATTTTTTTTATTAACCACTAACTCACTCAACTTTCACCTAGTTAGTACCTATATTCCTAATTAAATATTAAACAATAATATTGAATTTAAAGACAAAATTTTAATAAAAACTAAAGCAAGCTCTCTTTATAGAAATTGAAAAATACATTTAATAGTTACGTGGAATAAAATCATTGATAATAATCAAAAAAGTAAATTTAGTTACCAGCAATATAAAATTTAATACGAAGCAATATATATGAATTAAACTCATTCATTACTCACGATTTACCAGCCATTTTTAATTTTTATATTCATTTAACACTCCATTCTCTAAAAATAAATGAACATTAAAGTTGTTGCCTTTTTTAGTATCATTATATTAAATGCTAATAATAAGTATAATAAATAATAAGAAAGAATAACTTATCTCATTTTAAAAAAATATAAAAACGTAAAAAAACAAAAAATTGAAAAAATTAAAAAAACTAAAAAAAATAAAAAAAATAAAAAAAATAAAAAAATTTTTTTAATTTTTTTAATTTTTTTAATTTTTTTAATTTTTTTAATTTTTTTAATTTTTTTAATTTTTTTATCTTTTTTGTTTTTTATATATTTATTAAATAACACTAATAATGAATTTATATTAAATTTTTTCTCATTAAGCGTCTTATATAAAATGGACATCAAGAATATATCTAACATTCAACAGCTGGATGAACCAAATTCAACAAGTATAACAATTTACCCAAGGCTTCTACTTTTATTTCGTTGCTCATTTTTTTCACAACCGCAAGTAATACAATGAATCTTTTATCATATTTTGTAATAACGTAATGATCCCATTCACTTGTTATAGCACCCGAACAACTTAAGCTAAGGAAGCTTAAAATTTTTCCGTCCAGAGGGGAGGGGGAGTCTCTAAATTAAAAGATCAAGCAACGTACGATCCTCGAACGGACTAAGTTACAATCGGGTGGCCTAGGCGCACGTCCTCCACTGAGTCGTTTCTCCGCCATACAGTAACCCCTAAATGCAAGTGGTCTCGTTGTAGAGGGTGACGCGAACTGTACCCCGCAATTCTGTACGAGTTAGGATTTAAAATAAATAATCTATTCTCTCAAAAGTGGTTTGACAAAAAGGCCCGAAAATAGGAAGCAGACTTTTGGAACAAGAAAAGGACTTAGGAGGCTAGAGGAGAAGGATTCATCCTCCGTAGCTATGTTTTTCCTCTAAGAACTCAAGACTCGATGCAAGCATGCAACTGGGAATGCCCTACGATAGCTTGACACTCAGGTAGGCTATAGCTTACTCTACCTCTTGTTAGACTTGGATTAGCAAAATATATATGTGTGTATAATTGATGTGCTTTTTGTGGGTAGAGATGAAATTGAGCAATTGTCATTGAATTTATAATGTAATGTCTCGGGATGAATGAGATAGGGAAAAGGCGGTGATATTACCGTAACGCAAAAACCAGGTTATGGATTCAATGAGAATATTCTATGAATTATGGAGTATATGAGAGAATTGATTTTATGCATAAAGATCTCAAGCATTGTTGTTGATGTGTGTGTGTGTGTATATATATATAGTCCTTCATTTCTAAATAATAATTTTGAATGGTCAGTCATAAACCCTTGCTTATATAATGCTGAGATTAAACATTGAGGAGTGGTTGTAAATGGGTTTATGGATTTATTAATGACCCATGAATTATGGGAGGAAGTGAGATACTAGGATAGAAAAGAGAACTCGGGAAGGTCCCACCCGGTCGCCCAAGATATCCTAGAATCGAGACAGAGGGTCTTCAAGATCTTCTTATCCCCTTTCACATTCGGACAATCAGCTTATCCCGAGAATACCGCCTCTCCTATTGCTCCAAGTCCTCCTGAAGCTCCACATGGGTCTCGAGCTGTGGTGGCAATTACCCACAGATTTGCCCGAGCTGGCGCCTACCGCACTAGAGGTCGACATGTAATACCCTGAAAATTTTAAGAATTGATGAGAATGAAATGAGTTCAATAGAAAAATATTTATTTTTGCTCTCAGAATGACTCGTTGTACGAGTTGTGATGAGAAGTAATGACTCTCGGGAGTAGGTAGTAGTGAAATGCTAAAGTTGGATACCTAGAACACAAGTCACACCACTAGTCATGGTGCGTGGGCAAGCAACTTCATGGTCAGAGCTGTGTGGAGGCACAGGTGGGAAGTCAAGCCAGGTTGGAAAGGATGAATCATGGTAAGACTCATTATGGAAACAACGAGTCAAGTATAAGTGGTCATGGATTTTGAGGTTCTGTGTGGCTGGATGGGTTGTCATGCAAATATGTGTCCCATGGTAGGAAACCATGAGTTATGGTTTGTAACCCATGAAAAAATCCATAGAAGGTAAGAATTGAGGCTCAGTGACAACGAAAGGTGTTACAAACTTGTGATGACATGTAAAGTGTGATCTTTAGGAACCAGTCTTATGACCAAAGGGTGAAAACGGGAGATGCCACAGGTGATGACTCATGGTAACACTCGTGGTGAGATTCGTGATGATATATTGGCAGTGCCTATTTTATAGAATTCTCACAAGGGTATTTTATAAATTTAAGCCCAAATTTAAACTACGAAGTTTTAAGCCCTAAAATAAGTTTATTAGGGATTTTGAGTCTATTCTAATTCATTCAACTTCTAACATGCAAGTTTAGAGGTTCTAATAGAAGATCAGCTTGTAACTTCCAGGATCTCTCTTTGGTTTTCAAATTGGTTAAGAATCAGTTTAGTCAAGTATCTAGGACCATTAATGAGAGTTTTTGCAACATCCTCATGCTCAAATTTCTTCAATTCATGAATTCAAGGGTTAATTCAAATGCATAATCCATGGGGTTTCTAGCCCAATTTCATAAAATTCTCTATGATTTATTTATGGGTCACTTCCCTTCATGTTTCAAAACATATATTAAGATTCTACATACTTTACACCTATTTTGATTATCAACCTATGTTTAAGTTTTTAGAAAGTAATTATGCTCACTCATGCAAGTTTCATGAAGTTGTTTATGATTCACAGATTTTGATTCTCATAAACCCTAATTTATGATTTATGATTTATGACATGATTTCATAAGCACTTTAATGCAATTTATGAATTCCCAATTATGGTGATTTTATCAAGCATGTGCTTCTTCATGATTTAGGAGTTTATGATTTTGCCGACTCACAAGCCCTGGCTTTGTGACTAATCATGTATTTCAAGTATGATCAAGTATGTTATGATTTAACTATCCATGAACTTTATGTATAATTTCGCATAATTATATAAGCCCTCATGTGCATGTTTTTGGGAGTAGTGTTTAGAATCGAGAAAATCTGACGTCTATGGAAACCCAAGGTTCAAGAACTACATGGTCAATATAGTATATATATTCATGTTAACCTGGTCCTATTAGTGATAATACACATTTATGTCCCTTTCCCCGTAATGCTTGGGACGGCTCTTCCTACTTGAGTGAGATAGCTGGGACATCATGTAAGCTCATCATGATGGTATCGGTTAAGACGTCCTTCCATTATTCTTATGATTTATGCATTGTCATGTTTATGATAGTTTGTCTCAAGTTATTATTTACAATGTTCCTCTTATGATTACGATTATGATTAGTTTATGGAATGATTTGAAAACCTTGAGCCCTCATGTTTGGTGTTATGATTAATCTTATTTTTGAACTGTCCACTTTGGAAGGCGAACTCTTACTTTTATTAGTCTGCTTTTTACTTATCTTGCATACTCGTACACTCAAAGTACTGATCGCATCACTAATGTTGTATTTCCGCTCTCATGATACAGTCCAAGAGATCGACTTAGTCGTGCCATTAGTCCTTCCGGGGCTCGTATTAGTCTTGTTTACCCGGTGATGGTATCCTCACCTTCATATGTCATTAGTGTATTGTTTTGTTATTTCAGTTATAGACTTTCATTGGGGGTTGGGAATGTTGTCCCACCAGCCATGTTCAAATAATATTTACCATCTCAAATTTATCAAAGGTTGACTCACTTTATGATTGATATGTGCAGACTTCCGCTTATTCATTTTAGTTTATCAGTTTCTGTTAATTTATGATCTTTAGCTGCTATGTTCATGTCGTGGGTCGACTTGGAGCCATTCGTGGTTCTAGGTTTCATGTCACAGTCCGCACCTATGTTCTGATCGTACAAATTTGATATTAGAGCAAAGGTTCGAGTGTCTTAGGGTGTCTGAAATCCACTCTACAGAATGTTTTTCATAGGTGTGAAACTTATGGGGGAGAGGCTACAAGACGTTTTAGGAAGTTTTCCTTTCTTTCATGATCTATGTCAGTGATAGCACTTATCCTTCTAACTCGTGCTATACGCGTTTGCGGAATCATGCCTCCACACCGTGAATGAAGAAGAATGGGAATGGGAATGGCCATGAGGATGGCAATGGAGATGGGCACCAACAAGCCCCTCCACCACCAATAGGTCCTTTGCCCTATGTAAGTACTCATGTCAAGTTTAGGGAAGCTTTTCAAATGTTGGCCTAGGCTATGACCAACTCAGTCAACCAGTTGTGCGGTGGCCCATGTCCCTCATGGGAATGCAGCGGCTGTCTGAGTTCAGAATTTCCTCAAGATGAATCCCTAGTTCCTTGGGTCGAGTATGGATAAGGACCCATATGAGTTTCTCAGGAAGAGATACGTAAGATCACCCGTGACAGGGGATGATGGGAGAAGAGAGCTTATTTAGCCTCTATTAGCTAAAGTGCTGGTTGCTCATACTGTTTCGTCATTGGAGGGATGATAGAGAAGGGCGCAGCTCTCCCGTAGAGAGCTGGGAGGAGTTCATAACAACCTTCCTAGACATATTCTTCCCTAGAGGAGTTTAGAGAGGCAAAGGCGATGAAGTTCGTCACCTTGGAGGAAAATGATATACCGTCCAAGAATATGCTTCAAACACCATAGTTGCCAAAAGTGATGCCGGAGATGGTTGCGTATCGGTAGATCATATGAAATGATGTTGTGTATGGGTGTAAGATCCGATGGTCAATAAGTGTAGGACCAAGCTACCATTGAACAATGATCTTGATTTCTCCTACTGAGATATACTAAATAGACTGAGCGACAGATGAAGAAAGTGGAGAGAGGCCAAGAGTACTAGAATAGGTGCTTTAGGTTTTTCCCAAAGAGAGCCCAGTGGCGGACATTGTCAGCAGTCCCATCAGAGGCCAATGTCCCTAACGCCATCATCAGTCAAATGTATCCCATCCACTGGGTGATTAGAGGAGTGACGTTAGGTTCAAGGGGGCGTATGAGACGCCAATAGAGTGCATCTTTCCCACCAAGGAAAATGTGGTAAGAACCACATAGGATAGTGCCTAGATGGATCAGATATTTGCTTTGTCTATGGGAAACCCGAGCACATGCATAGGGAGTGTCCTTTGGCTAGAAAGGGTGATAGCTGAGGTCATGCCCAAACTACCGGGCTTCAACAAAGAAACCACGTCCTTCTCAACAGTTGCATCCATAGTGAAGTGTGGTGTACAACGTCAGAAAAGATTTTACGCCCTCTCATTATGTCGATGTGGAGGTCCTCCATATAGATCACAGTATAAGTGCGAAGATTTATCTTGATGTGTATGCATTGTTAGATCTAGGGGCTATTTTACCCTTTTGTGACTCCTCTTTATATTGCCATTAGTTTCGGAGTTAGTTCGAAAATCCAATCAAAACTGTTATATCCCGGAAGCCCAAAGATCAGACCTAGATGTTGAAACGATAAAACTCCAAACTTCGCACCGTGATCAAGAAGGCCTTGAGCGACCTGATGAGAGGGAAACACAGCCATGACATGACTCGTGGGTGGCTGTGGATGAGGAGTTTTGGGAAATTGAGGAATGAGGTCATGAACAACTAGCTGACTTCGGTGGTCATCCTCACCATGAGTGGGGTCAGCCATGGTGGGAGATCATGAAAAGAGAAGCAGAGGGAGGCAATGAACTTAATGGGGAGGGACCCTCTATGAGTCGTGGTTAGTCACCACGATATGGGGAGAGTCGTGAGCAACAGGATGGACCAAGCGAAAGAATTAGAGCTAGTGCATCCTAACGAGAGGTAACCACAAGTCGTGGTCACTGGGTGGATGAATTGTAAGGTCTTTTGTTACAAGACCTACACAGGTCGAAGCAAGTGGATCTCATGGGTCAAGCCACGAGTCGTGGCCAAGAGGGATGAGTCATTAGGTACCTCGTGGTAACCGTCCGTAATTTCCAAGCAATGCACCTCACGGGTGTGACCACGAGTCATGGTTACCGACTATGACCCGTTAGGTCACCCATGGGACTAACAAATGCATTTCCCCGTGATTTTCCTAAGGTACTTCGGTAAATTCCTAACCTCCTAAATCCTAAACTATGTCATTTTGGATTATTTATAGGGTATTTAGAGGATGAGGGGGGAAATGCCTTTCCCTCATTTCCAATTCTCATCTCTTTAGAGAAATTTACCGTGCTTTCCCAGAAGCCTCCAAGAAGACTAGGCTTTCGTATCCATTGCAGCAGTCCAAGCCTCTTCTCCAAGGAAATTCTAACTCAGGTATGTGTGATTCAACAAGGGGATAATTTTTCCTTGTGTTCCTCAAAACTCTTCTAGTTCTCCGTAAATCCTAGCCCCGAGTTTTTGAATGTGAAGAGAATATAAGTTAATTTTCTTTGAATTCACTAGAATGATATCCAATGATTACTTTAGATATGATTTCCATCAGATCATGATTAAATTGATGTTTCCCATAAAAGTGAATTCTAGCCCTGCAAATTTTTAAATGCTAAGAAATTCTTGATAATGTTTCATTTAATCCATGTGGAATTATTATGTTATAGTAATTATGGGTATAGCACTATGGGTATTTTCCACCAGTTAGTGATAGTATTGATGGGATTTTATCCCCTGCTCATTGAGTTTAGCCTCGTTCTGAAGGTAGAAAAGTCTAGAAATTTTACTGGAAGTGATAAACCTTGAAATTCCTTCTTTGATTATATCAAGGTGGTGAATCCTCAGACATTCATATGATAAATGGTTAGTCAGATACATGGTTGCCTAGTTTTAGTCAAAATGTGAAAATACTCAATGTCAGTCAGAAATGTCAGCTGATCAGTTTGACTACAGAATTTCCTAAGGTGTCAGTACTACCTTCCAGTTATTAGAACTCCAGATCTGTACTCCGCCTTTTGGTCCACTAGGTGGTCATGAAACTTATATATATATATATATATATATATAGCTTTGACAAGCCTTAGGACCCCAGTTCAGATTACAGCTTGTTCTTAGACGTTTATCACGGTTCTAGATAAGTAGCTCTAACCAATGAACCCCATTTCAGAATTTGATCCGATAAGACTCTCAATGTACTTTAGATATATATCCGTGACTAGTCTTGGGACCTAGTTTTGAGCCATCAACACATATTCAGCCTAGGATTATTCAGTGGAACAGGATTCTAACACTGAGCAAATGGGTTCCAAAATCAGTTCCTCAGAACTACGTTGCCATTGTAGGTTACAAGATTTATTGGCCTTATTGGCCCCAGATTTTTGTGATCACCTGGCCATGTGTCCCTTATATCCCGGCAAGGTATATTGGGTCCTATGGGCTGGGTGTATTTGACTCCACGTCTAGCTCACATGGTGTTACATGTCGAAGTATAGACTTTCCATTTAGCCGCTTAATCTAGTCTCGCCCAGTTCAGTTCAGATAGTATTTTTAGATTAGAAACATGCTTTGACCATCGCACAGGTCCATCAAACCAATTCCCGCTTATTTCAATTAGTCGATTAGTAGTTTTATTTGGTCATTGCATGTCTTTTTCAATTCAACATTTTTTATTTTTTCATTCAAATAAGTATAAAATTGAAATAACATCAGAAATACATCTAAAGTATTGATCGCGCATTTCTATGCTGTATCATTTATGACAAGCAATCTGTAGGATCACAAATCCTAAATTTCATTAGCCTACCATTCACCGAAGAGCTCAAATTTATCCCAGCTTGGTGAGTCCTCATCCTTTCGAGGACGAGATTATTTGCTTTAATTATGCTTTCATTCCTTTTTTTTATTTATATTTGAGTTAGCTGGGGGTTTGTCCTAGCAGCTCATCAGTCTTAGTGGCTTTAATGTGATTTGTTTTTTTTTCTGCACTGCATTGGTTTATTAGACATGTAGCCTTATTCTAATATTTTCTTACATATATATCTTTGCTTTTAAATCTCCACTCGTATGTATTTTTATGTTACCTGGGAATGCCGTTGTATATAGATCAAGGGTTGACTTAAGGTCACTTGTGACTTCAAGTACCGTGTCCCGGGTCTGTGGTGTAAACTCGGATGTGACAAACTCTGGTGGCACGTAGTACTAGGTTTAGAGATCTGGCAGTTTGAATCCGCATCGGCAGAGTCCTCTTCATGGGTGTGAAGTGCGCCACACTTATGGATGGAGAGGCTACGAGGATGTCATTAGGAAACTCTCATTTCATACTCCTTATCATGTGTTGAAATTCAGTTCCAAAACCATTCTCCTAACTAGTGCTCTGGGCTTCGCTTCAGTGAATTATGCCCACCAACCTGCAATGGAAGGCCGAGGGCTGGTACGCCCAACGGCCTGCCCCACTGCACTCGAAGCCCCTCAAAGATGAATCAATATTTACCGCAGAATTTAGGGCGGCATTTAGTCAGTCGCCCAAACTGTGACCAACTAGGTGAACCAGCAGGTGGTGCCAGGAACACAAACGGAGTCAGAGTAGTCAAAGTAGGGTGAAGGGACTAAATGAACCCTCCATCCTTTAAGGGATCCAAGGTGGGGGAGGACCCAAGAGCTCGTGGATGATTAAAAAGATTACTCCGTATAATGATGCCGCCTCCCGAGAGTGCCGACCGGGCCGCCTACCAGCTAAAAGGGGTAACCCAAGTCTGGTATGAACAGTAGAAAGTGAGGGCAGCGGGAGCAGGACGTGTGGAGTGGGAGGAGTTCAAATACAGCCTTCCTAGATAGATTTTTTCCCTCGAGAGCTCAAGAAGGCCAAGGTAGCGGTTTATGAACCTGGGTACAGTGGGAAACATGACCATAGGCAGTGCCTGGAATTCAATTTTTCAGGTTGTCTAAATACGCTCCAGAGATGGTGGCAAGCCAAGGGCTCACATGCTGAAATATGTGAATGGGGTACTGAAACTGGTCTTCAAAGAATGCAGTATAGCGATGCTAATTAAGGATATTAACCTCTCCAAATTCTAATTGTCTATGTTTAGGAAATAAGAGGTCAAAAACCGAGGGACATGGAGAGAAAGAATAAGTGGGTGAGGACTGGACAGTCAGATCATGGCCATCAGAGGTCTGGCAGTGGGAAACCGCCCACAGCAAAGAGCGCAGAGGGCTCCAACGCCTGCACCAGCGCCGCTCTCTACCTTTTCTGATCCCGCCAGATCGGGAGGGGTGGAGCATCTCGACTCCCGCCCGTGAGCACAAATTGTCGGGAATAGGTATCTGCTTTCCAAATGCAACAAGAATCACTAAGGAGAGTGTTCAGGGTCAAGAGGGTTGTTTTGGTTGTGGACAGCTTGGGATTCGGCTTAAGGAATGCCCGTCAAGAGGACGGGGAGATCACAATTCACAACCTCAACAGCTCCAACAGGTCGATCGACCTGCAGGCTAACACATCAGTAATGGAGGGCGGTTAACACCAAAATCATTTTTATGCATTATCATCTCGTTAGATTAGGGAGAACTCACCGGATGTGGTCACGGGTATGTTACGTCTTTTCCATCTAGATGTATATGCCCTGCTTGATTCGGGGGCCACACTATCATTCGTGACCCCTTACGCAGCGTGCCCATTTACTATCAATCCAAGTCCTCTCAAAATCTTTCTTAGTCTCCACCCCGCCTGGCAAGTCAGCAGATCCACCTGAGTGTATAGAAACTATCCACCCCAGTTTGTACAAATAGAGTTAAACATGGTCATTCTTGACCTCATTCTTGTAATGGATTGGTTACACTCCAATTATTCCTCGCCGACTATAGAACCAGGTCAGCGATTTCAGTTCCCTAATGAGCGCCTATAAAATTCAGCTGGGTAGCAGTTCAGACAAAGGGTGGTTTATTTCTCTACCTTATGCCCAGAAGCCTATTTATATGGATGTATTTACCATCCAGTTTGGGTCAAGAATTCGACTCGAGACCCCAACTATCCAAATACCCCTGTTGTCAAGTGAGTTTCCTAGATGTGTTCCCCTCGAAGATCTTCCTGAGTTCCTCCCGAACGGAAAAGTTGACTTCGGCATAAACCTTATTCCAAATACTCAGCCCATCTCCATTCCTCCTTACAGAATGGCGCCATCTGAACTTAAGGGGTTGAAGGAGCATCTAAAGGATCTTCTTGATAAGGGCTTTACTGTACCCAACATCTCTCCCCGGGTGCTCCAAAGTTGTTATTCATGTGAAAGAAGGATGGTACCCTCAGAATGTACATCGATTACCGTCAATTGAACAAGGTCAGAGTCAAGAATAGGTATCCCCTACCCAGAATTGATGAAATGTCACCAACTTCAAGGAGCCTACTGCTTCTCCAAAATAGATCTCAGGTCGGGGTATTATCAGCTATAGTCAGAGAGTGTGACATACTGAAAATAGCTTTCGGGACTCGGTATGGTCACTGATTTTGTGGCGTGTCCTTCATCAATAAATGCCCCCTGGCTTTTATGGACCCGATGAATAGAGTCTTCGCGTATCCGGATATGTTCATCATTGTATTTATTGATGATGACATTCTGGCATACTCCAAAATGAGGAAGATCATGCTAACCACCGAAGGATAGTGCTTCAGACACTAGAGACTGCCGCTGTTCGCTGTCTGAAGTGTGAATTTTGGTTAAAGTCTCAGACTTTCCCGGGTCATGTGGTCTCGAGTAAGGGCATTTAGGTTGACCAAAAGATAGCAGCAGTGAAAAACTATCCCAGACCCACCTCTCTAACTGAAATCAAAAGTTTCTGGGTTTGGATGGTTACTACCGATGCTTCAGAGTAAGGCTTTTCTTCTATAGAATCTTCGTTGACTAGGCCGACTCAGAAGAAGGTGAAATTTCAGTGGTCAGATGCTTGTGAGAAGAGCTCAGTATTTAAAAACTCAACTCACTACTTACACGAGTGTTGACTCTACCGAAGGATCTGACGGTAGTATACAGATGCTTTAGAGTTGGACTCCTAAGCACTTGATGTAGGGTCAAGGTGATAGCCTATGCCTCCAGAAAACTCAAGGTTCATGAGAGCACTATCCAACTCATGACTTGGTTGGCAGTGTAGTGTTTGCATTAAAAAATGGAGATATTACCTATATGGGGATCATGTTGATGTTTTCACTAATCATAAGAGCCTTTGTATGTATTCAGCCTATAAGTGACATGAATCTTCTCAGTGAGAAGGTGGTTAGAGCTCCTGGGAAGGATTATGACATGAGCATGCTATACACCCGGGCAAAAGCCAACGGTGGATTTTTCAAGTGGTGTCTATGGCAGCGTGCTCATATTGAGGAAGGGCAAAAGGAGTTGGTGAAGGATATCAGAGTTCAGCTCAGTTAGGGTACAATTGGTTGACTCCAGCTGAGGGTGGAGGATGATGCAAAGTGGGTCAGACTCCTCTTTGGTTGTTGAAGTTAAGACCAAACAGGATGAAAATCCCATTCTACTTAAACTCAAGGAAGCGGTTCCTTAGAAAGAAGGCTAGTGGTTTTCTCCGAAGGGGGGAGATGGTGTGCCCGTTATCAGGGCAGATTGTGCGTACCGGACGCTGGGTGACTTAAGACAGTAGATATTGGATAAAGACATAGCTCGAGATACCCATCCACCCCCCGGTGCTACTAAATGTACCGCGACTTTAAGGGCAGAGATGTTTCAATGTAGTGGAACCGAATTGTAGTCAAGTGCCCAAAACTACCAGCGAGTCAAGGTAGAGCATCAAAGACAGGGAGGTAGCGGCCTAAGATATCAGCATACCCATGTGAAAGTGGGAAGAAATAAATATGGATTTTATTATGGGAGTCGAACCTGTTGTGACATGATTCCATCTGGTATAGGGACCGGATGACTAAGTTTCTACAGATTACTCTCCCAGTTAAAACTACGGATTCAGCTACGGAGGACTATGCTATGACTTTATATCCGGAGTTAAGTCAGGCTTCATGGGGTGGTTATCCAGACATCTCGGATGAAAGGCCCCGCCTCCACCTCACATTTTTGGAAGTCTTGGCGTAAAGGAGTTCTGGCACCTCGCACCAAGCTCGCCAAAGACAACTTTTCACTCGCAAACAGATGGCCAAGCTAAGTGGACTATTCAGACCCTAGAAGATATGTTGAGAGCATGCGCGATCGATTTCAAGGGCACAGATAACCACTGCCTCTTATTGAGTTTTCAATAGTTATTACTCCAAAGATCCATATGGCCCTTTGAGGCATTGTATGGTAGACGGTGTAGGTCTCCTATTAGATGGTTTGAGGTTGGTGAAGCTACAATAATTGGGCCAAACTCTATTCATGAAGCATGTTGAGATATAGCTCCATCATAGAAAGACTGAAAACAAATCTTGTTACATTAGAAATCTTATATCGATGTGAGGAGAAGAGAATTGGAGTTTGCCGGAATGACTAGGTCTATCTCAAAATATCACCCATGAAAGGGTGTGAGGATTGAAAGAAGGGAAAGCTCAGTCCGAGATATGTGGAACCCCTAAATTCTAAGGTACTGGAAAAGTAGCCTATGAGCTTTGAACACTTCGTAGTTGGCTTCGTGGAACTCAAAGCATTCCATGTGTCACCATTGAAGAAATGCATTGGTGATCCAACTCCAATTGTGTCATTGGACAATGTAGCAATAAAGGATAGTCTCTCATACGAGGAGGTCCTAGTCCAGATCCTGACCGTCAGGGTTCGTAAGCTGAGGAACAAGGAGGTAGCTTCAGTCAAGGTCCTATGGAGATATCAGCAGGTGGAAGGAGCTATGTGGGAGGTCGAAGCAGATATGATGCATGATACCCACACTTATTCTCTACCTGGCCATGTTATAGCTTGAGATATCAGTTTTGTCCTAGAACTACATGTAGTTTTCATGTTCAATTCATGTGTTCAAGCTTCTTCTATGTTTATGGATGTATGTATAAAAAGTGAATTCAGTTCAGCTATGTAGTTTGAATCGAGGCAGTCATTCCATTAGTTTTTGGTTAAATGATCAATATATGAAAATGATATACATCTATCTATTTTTATGTGTGTTTTCCAATACTCAAGGATTAATGTTACCAAGGAGATATTATTATACCCCAGAAGCCCAAAGATCAGGACCTGGAGTTGAAATAGAGAAAACTCAAACCGGCACCAGTATCGACGCATCCATGAGGTGACTCATGAGAGCATCCCATGAATGGTGATGTGACTCGTGGGGTGGCCAGGTGAGTAGTTTTGGGAACTTGGGAGAAGAGGTCCCCACGGGCATGACCATGACTGGTAATGTTCTACGAGTCGTTAGGGTCAGTCGTGGGTTGGGAGAGTAAGAAAAAGAAGAGAAGGAGGCAGTGAACTTGGATGGGAGTGACTCCCACAAGTCATGGTCAATCACCATGATCTCGTGGGGAGAGTCGTGAGCAACAGGATGGACCAAGGAAAGAATCATGTATAGTGTACCTAATGAGAGGTGACCACGACAGGGACAAATCGTAAGGTCTTCCTTTACGAGCCCTGCAGGTTTTAGAAGCAATGGACTTCACGGACCAAGACACGAGTCATGGCCATGAGGGACGAGCCACAGGGTTCCTCGTGGTGACCGTCTGTAATTTTTAGGCAAAGGCACCTCATGTTTGACTATGAGACGTGGTCATTGACCACGACTGCTATGTCACCCGTGGGGACTCGACAAATAGTTTTCCTGTGATTTTCCTAAGGGTGCCTTCGGTAAATTCCTATCCTCCTAGACCCTAAAATAAGTTATTTTGATTTATTTAGAGGATTTATAGGGGCAAAACGGTTTCCCTCCTTCCCACTCATCTTCCAAGAAGTTTACCGTAGTTTTCCTCTCTAGAAGCTCTCAAGTAAGACTAAGGCTTCTCATCTATTGCAGCAGGTCAAGATTTCTTTCCAAGGAAATTCTAACTCAGGTATGGAATTCAACAAGGGATAGTTCTTCCCTTGTGTTCTCCTGAAACCCTTCTCTAGTTCTCCAGAAATCTCAGCCCGAGTTTCTCGAATGTGAAGAGAATATAAGTCAATTTCTTTGAATTCACCTAGAATGATATCCATGATTATTTTAGACATGATTTCCATCGATCATGATTAAATTAGTGTTATTCCCATAAAAGTGAATTCTAGCCCTGTAGATTTTTGAATGCTGAGAAATTCTTGATAATTTTCGTCTAATCCATGTGGAATTATTATGTTATAGTATTTATGGGTATTTTCCACTAGTTAGTGATAGTATGGATGTGCTTATCATGCACGAGTATAGCCTTAGTCCTTATGGTAAAAAGATCAGAAATTTTATTGAAGTTATAAACTGAAATTTTCTTAATTATATCAATGTGGTGAATTCCCATATTATCTTATATGCTAAAATGGTCAGTCAGATGCATGGTTTCCTAGCTTAGTCAAATGTGAAAATACTCAAAGGTCGGGCCGTAAATGCCGCTGGGATCCATTTGACTACGAATTTTCTCTGAGGTGTCGCATTACCTCCCGGTTATCGAACTGTGGATTCGTAATCTGGCTTATTGGGTCCACTAGGCAGTCATGAAGCTTTTAAATATATAGCCCTGACTAGGCTTAGACCCTAGTTCAAATTACAGTTTGTTCTTAGTCGGTTATGACGCTTCTAGATAAGCATGCCTGAACTGGGCCTAGAACCTAGTTTCAGAATTTGGTCCGATAAGACTTCGTGTGTACTTTCGCATATGTATCCCCGACTAGTCTTTTGGCCCCAGCTTTTGAGATATCGCATAGTATCTGGCCTACGATTATTCAGTGGGAGTAGGACTTAGCACCAAGCGAATCGGGACTCCAGCGCAATTCAGGTTCTTAACTACATTGACAGAGTAGGTTATAGTACTTATTGGCCCATTATCTCTCGGATTTTTGTGATCACCCAGTCATTCCTTTATACCCTGCATGGTATATTGGGTCCAAGGGTGGAGTGTGGTACATCAGACTCTGATCAGCCTACGTGGTTACACAGACCTCCCACTAGTCAGTTTAGTCTAGTCTCGCCCAGTTGAAGTTCATATCAAAAGATCTCCAAAATTTAGAACATTCTTTGGCTTATCAAATGTAGTCCACTATACCATTCTAGTTATTTCTAGCTAGTCGATCAAGAAGCCATTTTGGTCATCGCATGTCTTTTCATTTCATCATTTCCTTTTTTATTTATTCTATTATTTTATTGTCTATCTCACTTACTCAGTATATCCAAAGTACTAATGCATGCTTATGTTGTATCATTTTATGATACAGCCTGCAGGATCATACCGAGCCTCAAGTAATACCTGCTCACCCAAGAGCTCTGCCTGGTCCAAGTAGGGTCCTCATCCTTCAAGGACGAAGATTATTTGCTTTAGTTATTCTTTCATTCCTTTTTTTAATTTAGATTTGGAGTTAGCTGGGGGTTTGTCCCAGCAGCTCATCAGTCTTAGTGTCTTTAGAAGTAGATTTGTTTTCTTAGACTCATATTGGTTTTATTAAACATGTAGTCTTGTTCTAATATTTTCAAGCATATTTATATATTTGTTTAAATTTCCGCTATATGTATTTTTATGTTACTTAGAATGCCAGTGCATGATAGACCAGGGTTGACTTGGGGTCACTTGTGACTTTAAGCATCGTGTTTCATCTAGGGTGTAAACTCGGGCGTGACAAGAACCCTTCGAGTCTCCTACTCCATTGGTGACTCGCTTATAGTTCATCTAGTATATAGAAATTTCCCTATCACAGTCCTCCAGAAAGTCACCTCAGCCAATCTAGTAGAGTTATACATGACTAATTTTGATATTATCTTTGGTATGGGTTGTTGCATGCATGTTATGCGTCAGTGAACTATAGAACTCGCACAAAAGAGAGTTTCAGCTTCCTGTGAGCTACTCCTAGGAATAGAAGGGTAGTTCAATTGTGTCTCAGAGTCACTTCTTGTTTTCAACCAAGGATAGAAAGATAATTTCCAAGGGTTGTGTATATTATATAGTTCGGGTTAAGGATGCAACATCCAAAACCCCGACTCTCCGCTAGTTCATATAGTGTGTGAGTATCCTGGAGGTCTTCCTGCATGATCTACCAGAACTCGTGAGCCGGAGATTGACTTTGGCATTGGATCTTCTTCCCATATATAGCCTATATCTCTTCCTCCATATAAAACGGCTCCAGCCGAGCTGCTGAAGGAGTAGAAGGATCTTCAAGATAAAGGATTCATCAGACCTAGAAAAGCCCCATGGGGTGCACCAGTTCCCTGTGTTCGATAGAATGATGGGTCTCTTCGAATGTGCATTGACTATCGTAGTTGAACAAGTTACAATCAAGCATCGCATACCCTCCCCTAGAATTGATGACTTGTTTGACTAACTTTAAGGTGTTATGCTTCTCAAAGATATACCTCATCTGGGTATCATCAGCTCAGAGTTAGGAAAGTGATACCAAGACAACTGTGACTCGCATGGTCACTATGAGTTTGTGGTTATGTCTTTTGAACCAACGAATGCTCCTACGCCTTTTTTATGGATTTGATGAACAGGGAGTTCAAGCCATATTTGGACATGTTCATGATTATGTTCATAGACGACATTCTCATATACTCGAGCGATGAGGAGCATGATGCCCATTTGAGGATTGTGCTACGTACTCACGGATCACTAGCTATTTGCTAAATTCACTAATGAGAGTTTTTGTTAGACTTAGTAGCATTTTTCGGCCACGTGGTGTCAAGTCGGAGTGTGCAGGTGGACTCTCAAAAGATAGAAGTTGTGAAAATTTGGCCTAGACTAGTTATCTTTTCGGATATCAGAGTTTCTTGAGCTTAGTTATTACAGAGGTTTGTTGAAGAATTTTCATCCATTGTTATGCCGTTGACTATGTTGACCCGTAATAAAGTCAAATTTCGTGAGAAGAGTTTTCTTGAGTTAAAGACTCGACTCACTTCAACCCCAGTGTTGACCCTACCTGAGGGTACTAGATGGATTTGCTGTGTATTGTGGTGCCTCTAGGTTGGTCCCAGTGTGTGTTGATGTAGTATGGTAAGTTCATTACGTATGCTTCTAGACGCCGTAAGACCAATAAAGTAGAATTACCCGATGCATGACCTAGAGTTGGCAAAAGTAGTGGTGGTCGCATTGAAGATTTGGAGACACTATTTGGGTGGGGGTCCGAGAGATATGTTATGGTCTGATAAGGGAGACTATAATATGTATTTACCAAGAATTTGAATTTTTGACAAAGGAGATAGTTAGAGATGCTCTAAGAACTACGACATGAGTGTTCTTATCATCAACGCAAGGCCCACTCAGTGGCGGATGCCCTTAGTAGGTTGTACATAGAGAATGTTTCTCATGTGGAAGATGGAAGAAAAGGTTGGTGAAGGATGTGCATCGGTTTGCACGATTAGGGTTCGCCTTGTTGATTCGATGATAGTGGTGTCATCATTCAAAATGGTTCGTAATCTTCCTTGGTGACTAAGGTTTAAGGCTAGAAAAGCAGGAGGATTCTATTTTGGTTTAGTTAAAGGAAGCGGATCGAATCGAAGGTAGAGTTCTTATTCCAAGGAAGAGATGGTGTATTTTGTTATCATGGTCATGTGTTTCGGTGTTAACGGCTTGAGATAACGGATATTGCATGAGGCTCATGGCTCATGATACTCCATTCACCCAGTGTGTCACCAAGATGTACCATGACCTTTGGAAAGTCTATTATGGAATAGCATGAAGAATGATATAGCGGAGTTTGTAAGGAACTGGTCTGAATTATCAACAAGTGAAAGTAGGTTACTTGCACGTGTTATGAGTGCTACAAGACACGTATCCCCACTTGAAAGTGGAAAGAGATTAATATGGATTTCATCATGCAGTTTGCCTCGCACACACGACGCATGACCCTATTTGGGTGGTTGTAGACAGGTTAACTAAAGCAACCCATTTTCTACTTGTCAAAACTACCGAATTAGCGGAGGATTATGCTAAATCAAGTAAATTTAGAGTTATTTTGGTTGCATGTGGTTCCCTTCTCCATCATTTCGTATAGAGTTACTTAGTTTACCTCCCAATTTCTGGGAGATCATTCTAGAAACGGGACTTGGTACTCAGGTCAAGGTTAGCACAGATTTTCACCAACAGATAGATCTTCAGGCTGTGCAGACCATTCATACTGAGGATATGCTGAGAGCATGTGATTGACTTCTAAAGGTAGTCTGATGATCATTTACTCTAACTATTGTGCTTACAGCACAATTACCACTCTAGCATCCAAATGGCTCCATTTTAGGTCTTTGTAGGTGAAGATATAGATTGCTTGTTGGTTGGTTTGAGGTAAGTGAGGCTACATTGATGGGGACAGATTTAGTTCATTAGTCTATGGAGAAAATTCTAAATTTATAAGTGAGTACCTGGTAATAACTCTTAATCACAAAAGTCCTATGGCTATTTGAGGAGGAGAGAACTCGATTATGAAGTTGATGATTGGGTGTTTTGAAGGTGTCTCTGAAGGGAGTGATGAGAGTTAGAAAGAAAGGGAAGCTTAGTCCCCGAGCATGCTGTCCCTATATGAATGTAGAAGATGTTGGCAAGGTGGCCTATAAGTTGGAGCTACCAGCGAAGTTGGCTTCCAGTATATCCAATTTTCATGTATCATTGCTAAAGAAGTGCGTTGCGATCCAACTTTGGTTGTCCTGATGGAGAGCATAGGTGCGGAAGGATAACCTTAGCTATGAGGAGGTACCAATTCAGATCCTTAATCATCAAGTTCGTGTTGAGGAACAGCAAAGCAGCTTCAGTAAAAGTCTTGTGGAGGAATCAGCTTATTGAAGGAGCTACGTGGGAGGCCAAACCAGATATGATGGGTAGATACCCACATTTATTCCTTCCAACTCGGGCCCAACATGAGGTATCAATTTTCTCCTTTATTACTCTATTTAGTTTCGGTGTCTAGTTCAGGCGTTCCCTGGCCATTTATGACAATGCATGTATGTGTGATTCCATGAATTCCGTTCAATCATGTATATCAGGGGAGTGGGAGTCACCCGTTAGTTTTCTGCCTCCGATGTCTGGTATTTGAGATTTCAGCTCCTTTCCGTAGTTTTTCAAAAGATGTTTAGTCTATATTTGAGGATGAATATTCCCAAGAGGGAGATATTATAATAATCTAAAGTACTTAAGATTTGATGATGGAATGAAATGAGTTCAGTAGAAATCTTTATTTTTACTCTTCAGCACGACTCGTGGTACGAGTCACGGTGAGAAGTAACGGACTCGTGGAGGAGTTGCAAGGAATGGAAGTTGGATACCTGCATCACGCATTCACACCATGAGTCATGGTGCGTGGGTACGAATCGTGTTTAGGAATCATGGTGTGGTACAAGGAATGTCAGGTTGGAAAGGACAGATCATGATACGACTCATTGTGGGAAATAACGAAGTCGTGATAAGGATTGTGGTTTGGAGGATCCGTATGGATAAGTTGTCATGGTGTTACGACCTATGGTATTCATGGTTTGTAACCCATGGAAAAATCCGTGAGAAGGTAAGAACCAAGGCTCAGCAACAACGAATGACTCATAGCAAGGTCCATGATGATCTTCAGGAACCAGTCTGCAACTAGTGAGGACAATGGTAGATGACCACGAGTCATCACTTCATGGTACAATTTGTGGTAAGAGTCATGACGACTCGGCAAGGCCTATTTTCTAGAATTTTCATTAAGGGTATTTTCAAAATCCAAAGCTCCTAGGTCCCAAACTTACATCGTTTTAATGCTCTGAAAGAAGTGTATTAGGGGAGTTTAGCCTATTCTAATTCATTCAACTCCTATATATGCAAGTTTAGAGGGTTCCATTGAAGAACAAGCCTAGAATCCCCAAATATCTTGGCTTTCAAAAGTCGCTAAGAACCGGGGCCACTCCGTGTATGTAGGTCATGAATAAGAGTTTACACCCTCATGCTCAAATTTATCAAGTTCATGAATTCAAGGTGTTAATTCAAATGTATGATCACAGGTTTAATCCCAATTTCATGAAATTCTCTATGATTTAATTATGGGTCAATTCTTCACATTTCAAAATATATTTTAAGAACTATGGGCAACAGTTTATACATATTTTGATTATCAATTCATCGTTTTAAGTTTTAGAAAAATTATGCCCAATTATGTTTCATGAAAAGTCAAGGTTATGATTCCCATTAGTGATTTTGATTCTCCTAAGCCCAATTGGTGGTTTATATGATTTATGACATGATTTCCTAATAGTAATTCTTCATGAATTTATGAATTTCAAGTATGGTAATTTTCTCAAGCATGTATGTTCTTCATGATTTACAGATTTTGGCCGACTCACCGGCCCTTACTTCATGACTAATCATGTATTTCAAGTACAGATCAAGTATGTTATGATTTAACTAGCCATGAACTTCATGTATGGTATTCATGATAACTATATAACCCCTCACAGTATGTTTTTGGAGTATATCTGGGGCACCTGGGCCGCACGTTCAGTAAACATATCCAGGTCTCAAAATTATGTTACCGTAGGTATATATATTCATAGTTAACTCTATGTGGTCCCTATTAGTGATATTACTACTTATGTCCCTTTCGCAAGCTTGGGACAGCTCGCTCTACTTGAGTGATAGCAGTTGGGGGCATCATGTAAGCTCTATCATGATGGTGCTCTGGCAAGACAAGTCCTTCCCATTGTTCCCTTATGATTTATGATACTTTGCCTGCTATGATTTACAAGGTTCCTCTTACGATTAATATTATGACTAGTTTATGAATGATTTTGAAAACCTTTGAGCCCTCATGTTTATGTTAAGTGATTATCACCTCATGTTTTGAACTATCCTACTCTTATGTATTTATTTATCTTTTTTACTTAACTTGAATACTCAAGACATTTAATGTATTGACCGCATACTCTATGTTGTATCTTTCATGATACAGTCCGAGAGATCGACTCAGTCGCGCCATTAGTCCTGCTTTTGTATCAGTCCCTTTAACCAGTGTTGCAAGTCCTCGTCTTCCGAGGACATTTAGTTTAGTTTGTTGTATTGTTATTTTAGTTATATACTTTTATCGAGCTAGTTGGGGATGCTATCCCACGCCTCATCAGCTTCCTTAGAGGCTTTTCAAATGATATGTAGGATTTCAGCTTGTCAGTGTTGACTTAATTTATGATTATTATGTGTGTAGACTTTTATTCATGTTTAGTTTATCAGTTTCGTTAACTTATGCTCTTTATCCACTATGATCATACCATCACTGCCCGACTTGGAGCCATTCGTGGTTCTAGATTTCGTGTCTCGGTTCGGACCTATTTTCGATTGTGACACAACTGCCGGAAGGAGGCCCAGCAACCCTACCAATAACTCCCTCATGGAAACCATCTCGGACTCTATCCTCTCAAAGGGCTCAATGGATCTATAAGTGTTGGCCCCACTATCTTCCTTAAGAGTGCGCTCTTCTCTCTTCCGGCTTCCCCGGAGCCCCTACCCTCGGCGGATTAAAGGGCCTCGTCAACCATGATGAGGTCCCCCAATTCCTTATACACCCTAGTCCTACTGCAGGATAGAGTGATGAGGGGAGGGAAACAAGTAGTAACGCATAGTGCTGTGAATGATAGAAAATACTCCATTCCTCTAGAATTGGCCCATACATTTACCGCCACCTTGTTCACCTTAGTTCAAGAATTTTTATTTTTTTAAAATTAAAGAATTATAAAATTGAATTGATTAAACTAATATTAATTTTTTTAAAAAAAACCACAAAAATAAATAATATATTATATATATATATTAAAATAAATAATAAAAAATAAAATTATAACTTACTTTCAGGCAACAAAAATTATATACCTAACCCAACTTCAAATCCCATTTAGAATTTTTTTTTATATAATTGACACAATTGCTTAAGTTTTTCATAAATAACAAGTTTTATAATAGCTTAACATGTTAAAAAATTCTTAGATTACTAATATTGAAATAGGATGAAATATATAGTATTTAATTTAACAAGAAATTAAGGATCATAGATTACCAAAATCTTTAAAGACCCTTAATTTCTTTTATTGGGCCGCTTATAAGGATATTAAGTAGATGAGAAAATTTATTATGAAATGCCATATACGTGCTACTAAATATAAATCAACTAATCCCGTTAAGAATCTGTAAATAAAAATTTAAATTATTGCCTAATTATATTTTTTTTGCTTAAAATTAAGCTTAATATGAATTAAACTTTCCGACTCAAAACTTAAAATAATCTACTCTGAATTAAACTAAAATAAAATAACTTATTTTTAATTTAAATAGTAACTTATCTTTTAAGAAGAAAAATATCCCATTAATTAGGCTCATAACCAAAAAAATCAATCTCGAATCGAACCGAACCAAAACCAAATTTGAAAAAATCAAACCTAACTAAATTAGTTCGGGTTTGGTATTCGGCACACATAAATAAAAAATTAAAAATTAAAAAATTGAACCAAAATTTTTAAAAATCAGGCTGAAAAGCCGAATGCCCTCCTAAAGGATTTGTTATATGTATTTGAAAACAATCTATTATTTCAAACAAAGAGAACTCCATAAATACTAACAAAGATTATGTGAGATCTAAGTTGTAATAATACAATGAGGTAGCTAAAATTATATTTTATATAACTCATCTCCAATGATATCAATTGGTGATGCACAATAAAATTTGCATATTATTTCATAAATTATATGCATTTTAATTCTTTTCAATATAAAAGTTATAGTCTTCTTTAACTAAAATAATAAGTAAATAAAATAGTGTATGGTAAGGAAAAATTATTTTTTATTTTATAAATCGTAAATTATAATTAATTAAAAAAACAAAAAAAACATGTAATTTAATTAAAATTATAAATTTTAAGATAATTTATTAATAGTTAAAAATTATTCATAGATCATCAAAAATATGGTGCAGTGGTAAGAGGCTACTCTTCTAAAGGTCTTGATTTCGAGTCCTAAACATAGAAAAATTTATGATAGAGACCGTTTTCCCATATGGACTCCTATACAACGGGCGGGTCTTCGGATTAGTCACCTAATACAAATACTATGTATTAAATGAAAAATCAAATAAGAAATTACTCATAAATGAAGTTAATGTATGTCATATATAATATTAATGTAAAAAGTTACATTATTAAATTTATATTTTATTACGTATAATTTAATTTATTTTAAAATTATAAATTTCTTTTTATGAAAAGTTATCTAGAAATATCTTCAGACCCTGATAGTAAAATATTTATTATTTTATAGTGTATATTATTTAAATTAATTTATTACATAATTTTAATAATGCAAAAATAAAATATTCTAATACAATATGAACAAAATAATTGCTTAAATTAAATTTTTGAGAGTTTTAAATAAATCATATTCTTAAAATTATCTTTAAACATGAATTATAATTTATAATTATTTTCAAATAGTGGAGACGAATGAATATCTTCAATTTTTTCAAAAGGTTATTCTATTATTGCATTTATTTTGTGCAATACCCAAGTGTAAACTAAAATTAATTAATTATATATTTTTGAAGATAGTTAAAATTTCATCCCATAAAAAAGTTGTGGTGGAAATATGAGTCCACATGAGATGTGCATCATTTGGGATACACTTGGTATTTAAAAAATGCTTGGTTATTTTATTATTAGAAATTTATTATCAAATTTGAGATAATGACAAATAAAAAAATAAATAATCTATTGATAAACACTATAATAATTTCCTTTGGTGTGTGCTCCTCTTCATTTCTAATATTTTATTTATTTTATTACAATTTATAATATAATTTATTTTAAAATTATAATTTTTATGAAAAGTTATCTAGAAATATGTCACAACCCAAATGATCGTGATTGACACCCGCACTAATCCCCAGGTGGGCGAACCTACGATTTTCAGTAGCTTAACCCAACACAGAATATTCATAAGAAATAATAGGTTATAATAAAACAAAAAAAATTACCAAGAACGGAACCAATCATCTTACAACCAAAATAAAACATAACATTTATCCCAAGACTTGATTGTCATTGCAGAAGACGCCTGCCTACACTGTAAAAATGATTAAGTCTAAAACACAACTGAAATAAATTTCTGGAGAGGACGGACATCTTCAATGAAGGAGTGATGTTGCTTTCTTGGTCTGCTCACCTTCCAAATACGGTTGCTGCTCTAAAAGTGAGGACATGAGGAACTTTCGATTTCAAACTCTTCACTCAAAACAGAAGTGCAGGGGTAGGGTCAGTACATAACACGGTATTTGTAGAAATCATTGGCTGACCTTATATAATAACGTGTAACCATAGCAAAATTGATATAAAAAAATCTCCAAAATTTTATAGAAGTATAGAAGCCATTGCAATTACACTAGTTCTATTTATGTGACACCCGGCCTGCTCACTGGATTCGTCCTTTTACTATAGCGGTCACTTGACCTCTACAGCGGTCTCGCCACAGTGAAAGAAGTCCCGCTACAGTGGTACTGCCTTAGGCAGTAGCTCGACTTAGTTGTACCTTCATCAGTTCATCAGTTCATCTGTTCAACGATTCACACACTCTACAAATCAATTCTATTATCGTAAAGCTCTGAAAAATCAATGAATACAAATCAGCATCACTTACAAATGCAACAGGCAATTATAAGAAAAATTCACTCAATATTACTAGCACCGTGACCGTATCACACTTAGAATCAGATTCATATCTTTCGTTTCAAATTACATAAACAAAACCCATAACTCCACAACCACTTAGCACATTCTTCATTCAGTTTTACATATGATTATAACTGTACCATAAACAAAGTAAAAAAATGGTAACATGATGGGCACACGCCTCCACTATTTCACTGTAAATATTCAATCCACAAAAAGTGTATACATATGCCAAAGGGTTTTATTTTTGCCCTTCCAGTCATGACCTGCAGGGGACTCTAGAAATTCATAGGGGTGAATATCCCTATTTGTGTTCTGCTCCGCGAGTTTCACTATAGCAAGGTGTGTCTTGCTGCAGCAAACATGCTACAGCGAGAAGTGGACTGCCATAGTAGATTCGCTGTCGCGGACCACTGCATAACAGAATCTAATCCCCCCTATTTTGAAAACTTTTAGTTATGTCAAAGGTGGTGAATCGAGTACATGTGTATATGAGAACTGCAATTTATATTATGATAGGGACCAAACAGGACCATTATTATTCGAATACCCCAACAGGCACTTGTATCCAAAACATAGAGAAAAAGAGAAAACCATCCAACAAATGAGCAAAAAGGAAATTATTCAACATTTGGCCCTTTGAGAGTAGGAAATATCTGAGCTAAAGGGGAACAACGGGAGGGAAATACATTGTGACCCTAACTAGTGGAGGCCTCGTTGCTGTCGTCGCTTGGGTTACTGGCCTCCTCATCTTCGCCACCACTAAGGAAGGAGTACTCTGAGATATTTCTCGAGGAAAATAGGGGAACCCTAAGGCATAGAAGGCAATAGATCTTCTTCACCCCTTCCACATGCAGACGAAAAGCTAGTCCTGAAATCGTCTTTTCTTCTTCTCCTCCTCTAGATCCTTCTGGAGCTCAATGTTGGCCTGGACTAATGAGGTAACCACTTCCTATAAGCCCTCGGGGTCCGCAATAGCTATATGAGATGATGCATCTCCCTAGGGTAGTTTGGGCAACCCACCCAATAACTCTCGCATAGCTTCCAAATCAGCCTCTATCCGATGGAAGAGTCTAGTGGGCTTAGAGGAACCAGCCCCATCATCGCCAAGGTCATCACTGTCATCCTATGAGTCAATCTTCCTCTCCTTCCTGCCCCTTCTAGGCATACCTTTCACCTTCAAGGGATTAAAGAACATATAAAACCCTAGCATATAGTCCCTCACCTCCCAATCCACACCTGCCTGCTGATAGAGCATAGTGGTGAGGGAGGAAAACGACAGACTAGCACCACTCTGGGCTTGAAAATTTTCAAATCACCATCCCGCCCTAACTCCACAATTTCTTGTGTAAAAACCTTAGAAGAATAGGTTATAGCATATAAGGGGAAATTCAGATAACTTGAGAATGTAAATGCTAGTAGCATGCTTCGATAATCTACCCCCATTAAGAGAAAAAGAAAAAAGATATTCCCGGCCCTATTTTTAACCCTAATCCGTGCATAAATGTATGAAAACTCAAGAATTATAGAGTAAATAAAATAATAAAGTAGTGGGGAGGATTAAGCTAAAAGTCATAATGAAAATATGAGAATGCACAAAAACCATCCCTTGTGCTTCTTAATCTGAAATTTTAGTTCCTCTAACAGTTTTTCACTGCAGCAGAAAAGCACCGCTAGAGTGGCCAAGCCTGTTCCAGTGATATATTCAACGTTTCAATTCCTATGAGGGTAAAAATTCCCCGAGTACCTGATAAAGGTAGACTCATGGAGGACGGTGATAACACGGGGGTTGCAGGAACAATAAGTATATGAATGTGGGTTACATTTGAAGAATACGAGATACCCAAGATTTAACGGTCGATTCAATTGTGGAAATAGCTAGTGCAAGGGGCATACATGAGACTCTTTCGCAGTTGAAAATGCAGGGATGGGAGAATTAAATCCATGCGTCGTGTCGGTATGGTACCCTTAATAATATGATAGGACATCCAAAGCAGGGTCGGGTAAAGTTTCAGAAGAATGTAGTAGAAAGGGTATAACCATAATTATGACCCTGCACGAATTTGGATTGTGATGCGATAAAAAACCCCTACATATCTCGTGAGGTCATTCAGGAATGAACGATTATTTAATTGGTATCTAATGTAACGATCCATCCAATTGTTATAGAGCCTCGATGACATTGGCGTAATGATTCAAAATTTTGCAGGTAGCAGGACCGCTGTGGTGAATGACCTTTCACTATAGCGGGACCAGTGTTGCAGAAATATACCACTACAGCAGATGACACGAGGTAGAAAGCCAATTTAAGTTAGAATTTTAGGGTTTTGCACACCGTTATTCTAAGGCACGAACTTTGAGAGCAGAAGGGCAATTTTCTAAGATCTAAGCAGTTTCTCCTTTCCAAGGTATGAGTTCTAACTCTTTTCTTCCCTCATTTGATTCCCAAACACCTAGAATAAAAGATAGTCTTTAATGGTGAATCTTTAGCTAAAAATCCTAGGTTTGTGAAAACTAGGGCTAGGGTTATGAAAATGATTGTGTGTTGATTTCTAGACCTAGAAGTGACAAATTAACACTTTATAGGGTGAATGTGATTATAAAACACTATTTTGGCGATAGTTTGAGACCTAGAATTCGGTGAATTTAAACTCTTAACCTTAAAAACTACTTTAATAGGGTTAGAGGAGTAAAAACTCCATGAATTATGTTCGAGGNTATGTTCGAGGGATCATTGTAGATTTGGGTCATGATAATTTAGCCTATGCTTATCGAATTAGATCGTGAACAATGGGTAAAATGGAGTGGGTTAAGTTCCCAAACTCTTGAATCGAAGAAGTAACCTATTGATTGATTTCTTAATGTCTTATTTGTAGACTTTGAACGTTCAGAGACATTGAGAAAACACAAAGCTCCATGGAGTAGCTGCATATTCCAGTTCTGCAATCCAGGTAGGTTATGGCTTACCTTTGTTTTAGACTGTGATTAGGAAATCATATACGTGTGTACTAATAATGTGCAATTAATGAAAGATTTGTAGTGACGTAACTATAAGATTGGAGGATTAATTCTAAGTATGGAAATGTGTGGGAAAGTAAAACCAAGTTTATTATTAGTTATTGATAAGATACTCTTGATGTGATGCTCTTGATAATATATTTTGATATTATGTTTTTGATAGTGGAGTCTTGAGGTGTTATTCTTGATGGCATGTTTTGACGACATGTGATCGTAATTGTTCTTGATTATATATTTTTGTGATATAATCTTGGGCGAATGAATGTAATATTATGAATAGAGGAAAGAAGTGAGGTGACCAGACCTAGTTTGACTATATGAGCTTAATGTTGCAATTTAATTATTAGGAATCAATATGTAAGGTTGGTAGTATAATTAACTAGCTTAAAATGAATCTTAGGTAAGGAAAGAACAAGTGTTTATGAGGACCGGTTGTAGCAAGATTGTGTAATTAAATATGAATTACGTTAAAATAATTATTGTACGTTAACGAAGTTTTTTTGTGAATGAATATATTGAAAGGACGATGATGAGCCCTAGTAAGTTGTCTTGAAATAGAGACTAATATGAATAATATGTTAATCAATATTGTATGAACCCGAGTATGTGATAGATCTTTATATGAGAGGGCAAGAAAGATTAAACCAACGAATTATGAAGCTTACTTGGTAGGTTTATTTATTGTGATAGATGATGCAATAATAGGCCAACTAATAGATAATTAAAAAGATAGCAAGTTATGGTTAGAAAGAGTCAACTTTAACTGATGATTTACATGAGTCACGAATTGCTAAATATGATTACTTGGTCTTCAACGTTGACCATGATAGAGGTAATGATGATTTAGTTATGTTCTGGGAATGAACTTCAAGACGAATAAATGTTGTTTGTTGTTGTGAAATTGAAGTGTAATTGTAATAATCAATGTGTACTTATGAGGGTTCATATGTGTTGACTAAATTAATAGCATATTGAATTATGCGGATGACTATTGATTTATATATTTTTCTTAACTGTTCTATAAATGAACTGAATGAAATACACAATAATTTATGCCGATGAATGTCGGTTTATATCTCACTCTGAGTTGTCACATGAGGTGACTAATTGATAAGCATATTGTATATATTGGTGAAAGTTGGATAATGAGTCCTTACGCTGAGATTATAGACTCGTGTCCGAGGTGAGCATCTGGACAAGAAGACTAGTGTGTGCATGGGTACTTGAATATGAGCGGATCGTGTCTGAGGTGAGCATCCAGGAGAGCAGTATGAGTGAGTTCACAGACAAGTATGACTAAATGTTCATACGGCTAGATTTACAAACATGAGTACACAGACAGGTATGATGAAGAATTCATATGGCTAGGTATACAGTACATGAATTTCTAGATTCACCTACAAGTCATGACTGGAAGTGCAGAAATAAAATCCTCTGGCATGTGTGTACAGTGATGTGAAGGAGGCATGTGTCCTGTATATCACCAATGATATGATTGTGATAGAGAGTAGTACAAGTATGTCATGATATACATACAGCTGTGAGATAGAGATCAATACGTGTTTGTTCGATATATAGGCGGTCGTGAGACAAAGTTCAGTGACAGGTATGACATCTATATGGGTACAAATATTTGATATGATGAAATTGATGATGACAAGTCTATTTACCATGTGTTCAGTATGCAAGTGATTTGCAACATAATTGTGTCTTACTTACTTTATAAGTCTTGATGTTTGATGAAATTGATTGGGTATGTGTTAATATTTGTGTGTACAATCATTGGATAAATGTGATTTATGTATCATTTGGTTACTCCTGACTGTGAGAATGTTTCATAAAAAGGGGGAATAAATTGAATATTTGTGATAAAATGAAAAGTGGTGAAGTGTATATTTTATTGTGTGATTTCTACAGTTTTATATGATGTTAGACCTTGTGTAATGGATGAGGTGTTGAAAGAAGTAAGATTGCCAGCGAAGTCAAGTTACTGCATGAAGCAGTACCGCTGCAGCGAGAAAATTTCCACTGCGGCGAGATGGCGGTAGCGGTCAAATTACCGCTGCAGTAACTCCTAAATAGTGTTTAGGCTAGCCTTTATGGCTAAGCTAAGTATAGTAATATGGATGTATTGTTAAATAACTGAGGCAAATAAAGAGTAAGAAATGGGCTCGATGAATTGTTGAGTGGATGTTTAATAATTGAATTATTAATTATAACTGAATTATTGATTATATATTAATTTTATGTTGTTGCGAGAACTAATTAGTTGGCCAATGATGCCTACCGGTATGTGTCGTGTACTGATACTACTCTTTCTACACCTTTTTGAATGCAGGTTGTGGCAGGTTTGAAATTTCATGATGGACGTGGCATATTCAACATCAGCTTCTACACTTTTGCGTAGGCGGAGCTCTGTATTTTTATTTTTCAGTATTCTATTTAGAGATCTTGTACCTATCCAAACTAGATTCTCTGTCGAGTCAAGGTTTTGGGAAGAATTTTCTTTTTATTTTAATAGTATTTCAAGAATAATATTAGTTGGTGTAAGTTTATGAGATTCGTAATTATTTATTTCATTTGATTAAAAGAGGGTTCTCCTATCGAGTCAGAATCGATGTAGGTGCTCGCACGACTCGCACAATTAGGTTGTAACAACCCTTTAGCATGTGCGTACATTTATATTGATGACAGAGTATTTATGGGGACATGACGGATGTGTGTGCCCCATATGTCACCATTTGTTCTATTTTATGATGTTTTTGTAATTTATTAATAACTTGGAATGAGTAAGTATTAAGTGGTAGAGTTGAGTTTGTGAATCCTATACTTGTAACCTAAATGAGGATGGTGGAAAAGGTTAAGTGTGAAATGATTAATCGATTATTAATGTTGAGTTGTTATCTTTGTGATAAATTGCTTAAATCGCATGTTGATGATGAGTAGTTGTAAATTTATGTCAAAAGCTTGTGTTTTATCTGATTGAATATTTGAATGTATGAATTGTTGAAAAATGGTGAATTAATGAAGGTACAACTAAGTCGAGCTATTGCCTCAAGCAGTACCGCTGCAGTGAAACTATTTCCGCTGCAGTGAAATTATTTCCACCGCAGTGAAACCGTTGTAGTGGTCAAGTGACTGCTGCAGCAAAAGGCCCAATCCAGTGAGCAGGCCGGTTGTCACCTGTGCAGAGTTAGTATACTTTGAATGGTTATTGTAGTTGTGTATGATGTTTAAGACTGGTTTTATAAGCCTCACTTATATGTTATTATCTATGGTCGGCTGATGATGCCTACTAGTACCATATTTTGTACTGACCCTACTCCTGCACTTTTTTTAAGTATAGAATTCAATCAAGGAAGCTCCTCTCATCTCTATCTATAAACAGCAATGGTTCGTCTGAAAGGTGAGCGACGTGGAATAGGCTGATTCACTTCTCCTTCGAAGATATCTCTCCTCCATATATTGCAGCTTTTATTTCTTTTTAGTTTACATATTCCTAGACTTGTAGTTAGACGTTGAAGTGCAATGACATTTGGATCTTGGGGGATATTTATTTTGTTTTGTATTAGATGGTTGTGCTCATTCAGTATATTTAAATTTGTTCCATTATAATAATGTTATTTCTTTCTAGTTGAAATGATGTGATGTCGAGATAGTTGTTTGGATTCGTTTATTCGCCCACTGTGGGGGTTAGTGTGGGGCCAATCACAATAATTTGGATCGTGACATGTGACCTTGTCGATCCATACATAATGTTATAATCTATTGTGACAGGTGGTCTTGTTAGCCAAAATATTACGGTTACAAACATTATATAGCTTACTTTTCGTCCATAAGGTATCGAGCGTCAGTCGCGGCCTCCCCAGCTTGGGGCGTGACGGGACCTAACTGAGTAGACGATCCTACTATCGAATTAGTTGGTCGTGCCATACCACTCTATCCCCCAATCAGATAAATCTCTAATATTATGATCCTCACTTTCACATAAAAAAAAGTAGTCGAGCTTCCTCTTCATCTCCCAAAGTGCCTCTTATTACACCACCCATAATATGGTGGAGCTGACCTCCTCAACAGTCGATACCCTGATACCCTGGAAGCCCTCTTGGTCTGGATGAAGTATAGTAATCAAATCAATCACCTAGTAGCTATGGTGGAGAAGTCTAGGTGGTCCTCCGTGATATTGTTGCCTAGAACCACCCTGGGATCCTGTCTGAAAGTCTGTGGGTCTCGAACTCTTACATTTTCCCGTTTCAACCCTTTGATCTTCCTATTGAGAAGTTAGCAATCTTGTTAATGAATGCGCTACATCTGCATCTGATATGTTATAACTGGAAGAGGAGCTAGCAGTCCAATCTTTATGGGAAGTTCCTTAATTGGAGGAACAGGTGGATGAGATGGACAAGAAACCTCACTATGAACCTTAGACGGGTCTGTCTCAACATGTGGTTGTTACACCCCGTAAAATTTCCGACACATAGATGGCCTATTCGCGTGTTGGTTAAGAGTATTTGAAAGCCATACATGCTAGAAAAAGGCCCGGAAAAA
>JACEIK010001707.1:71228-127137 GCA_018107945.1 Datura stramonium | reverse complement strand
AAATCTATTTCTGAGCCGAACCAGGCTAGGATCTTCGTACTGCCATTCCGAATTACTCAAAAATCCTCGATTTTAAATGGGCTTTAAGTTAGGCTGAACCGGCTCACCGGATCTAAACCATATTAACGACTTTACTGAAACAATTATTTACTTCCGTTTAAATTATAAAAGAAGACATTTTATTTTTGTAATATATAAAAAATTATTATTTTTATACTTAATAAATCTGAAAAGATGAATAGTAAAAGAAAATTATGAAGCAAAATCCATTCCGCATTTTGACCCAAAAGATCGGATTAATGTGCATCACATACTCAAAAACATCAAATCGAAGTCGGAAAAAATGAGAGTCCCAAATTCGAACCATCTCAAACCCACCACTGATTTCCACAATTCTTTGTCCCATTATTCCTCCTCCCGTATTATCCACACAAAATTTTCATTTCCACACAAATTTCCCCTCTTTTGTCACACACCTACATTTACATTCACACCCATATAACATATTCTATACAAAAATCAGCTTCAGAATTCGGATTTTACGGAAGATTGTGAAAATTTTCAAATAACCCACAAGTAGAACCCAAAATCTTGGAATACAAATTGATGGTTCTTGATGCATTGTACTGATTCATTAGTATAGAAACACAATTTGTTCATAGTGATAACTGGTATGGCAACATGTTTTCGTTATTGTCCGTGCCACTTCCAAATGGGTCGTACAGGAATCCATCTTCAGTATTGCCACCTTAATTATGCAAAGATTTCTCCGAATGGGACTCGGTTTGGGTTTGGATTGTCGTATGGGTATCGTCGTCTCAAGTTTGCTGTCAGTGCTGAGCTGTCCAATGCTTTCTCCGTCAACATTGGCTTGGATTCTCAGGTAAATTTTTCTTGCTTCTCTTCAGTTACGAACCTGTACGATCAATGTAAAAAGTACTAAGGTTGTGTTAAGGAACTGTATTGAATTCCACAGGGGATCTTGCTCGAAATGTGTTTGTGATGGTGATGTAAACTATCTGACCATCTCTATTGTAGTTAGGATATTTCTTGTATCAACTGGCATTTTTGATCCTCTTCCTCATCACTAGAAAAGGTTGAGCCACCTATTCAGGTACAACATACTATCATTAATTTACTCCTGGGAAATTAAAGATTCAACCCTTCATTGCGATGATCCAATTGCAGGAACAGAATTCTACCATCCAAGCATATCCCCTGAACCAAGTGAAGTATGCATGAAGTTGTCAGATGCATCTTCTATTCTTTATGGTGTCGGTGTCAAAAGCAATTCAGAATACCTTGACCTTTTCTAGAACAAGTCTGAGTCAAATAACAATGATTCGGAGTACTCTTTAAACAATTTCAGAAACCTAAGGACTTACTCATATGGATATGTAAATTATAGGATTTCCAATCCTATCTGGAAAGAGAGAAACATGGCTATTCAATTAGCTCCTATATGTCAAAGGCATATTGAAATAATTTTGGAGTTTTTCCATGACTTTATCCATGTCAACAAACAATTCAAAGTACCTCGACTTTTTTTCTGAATAAATAATTGTCTCAAGAATCCATCAGGTCCACTTGACGTTTCAACTGCATTATTATTCATATTTTATCACTTCTGTTCATTGATTATATAAGACATCCGCGCTATTTAGGTTTTACATTTTCTTTTCACATAGATCTTTTAATTGATCTGGAACAGTTTTTTCTAGCCAAATATCTAGTTCATTAGTATTTAAGTATAAGTATTGTACTGACACCACCATCATGAAAAAGAAAACAGAGGTTCTAATTATCAGTCCTTTGATAGTTGTGCATTGAATACTAGATATTGCCTGATATTATTTTTCCCACTAATTTCAAATTGTCCAGGCCAGTGATACTTCACAGTTTCCCCGGATTGGTCCACTACCTGGGGATATTGCAGAGATAGAGGCTTACTGTAGAATCTTTCGGGCTGCTGAACAACTTCATAATTCATTAATGGACACCCTATGCAATCCACTGACTGGAGAATGTAATGTCTCATATGATGTACCGTCAGATGATAAACCAATACTGGAAGATAAACTAGTTTCTGTTCTAGGATGCATGGTATGTCTTCTAAACAAAGGAAGGGAGGAAGTAATATCTGGGAGATCGTCGATTATGAACTCATTTCAAGATGTTGATGTGCATATGATGGATGATAAGCTTCCCCCACTTGCTATTTTCAGAGGTGAAATGAAGAGGTACTGTGAGAGCTTGCATGTTGCTCTTGAAAACTATTTGACACCTGATGATCCTCGCAGCAGTGTTGTGTGGAAAAGACTTCAAAGACTGAAGAATGTATGTTATGATGCCGGATTTCCTCGTGGTGAAAAGAACCCCAGCCATACACTGTTTGCTAACTTTAATCCTGTTTATGTGTCAACATCAAAAGAAGAGACACAGTCTGCAACTTCTGAGGTTGCTTTCTGGATAGGTGGCCAGGTAACTGATGAAGGTCTCAGATGGCTGTTGGAGAGAGGGTTCAAAACCGTTGTAGATCTCAGAGCTGAGGCTGTAAAAGACATCTTCTATGAGAAAGTGCTAGATGAAGCCATATTATCAGGGAATATTGAATTAATTAAACTACCTGTTGAAGTTGGTATTTCACCTTCAGTGGAGCAGGTTGAAAAGTTTGCAGCATTGGTCTCTGATTTAAACAAAAAGCCGATATATCTCCACAGTAGAGAAGGAATTAAGAGGACATCAGCTATGGTCTCTAGATGGAGGCAATACATTGCTCGCTACACACCACATGTTGTAGCCAGTACATATAAGGCCGCGGACACGACTGAGAACTCATCATGTGATGCTAGAGGAATTGAAGGAACATTGTCCCCTAGGTCAGAAGATGGTAAAAGCTTTAATGATGAAGTCAGCTCTGCGTCTGATAATCAAGATGGCTCACTGCCGCCTGCGAGATCAGATGACATAAATTCTGCTGAGGAAGATATCAAGCACATTTCTCAAGCTACAGATCTAGGCAAGAATGAAGGTGATGAAACTGTTTCGTCCAATCCGGAAAGCACAGTGCTAGCATCGGACAATGGAGTAGCATCCTACATCAATGTGAACCCACTGAATAATCAGCTGCCTCCCTGTAATGTCTTCTCCAGAAAAGAGATGTCCGCATATTTCAGAAGTAGGAAGGTTTCGCCAGCAGCATATTTTACTCATGAAAGGAAAAGATTGGAGGTGCTTTCTGCTTCAAGATATAACTACAAGAGAGTACCGAAAGGAAATGAAACCACAAGCATATACAGTGAGACCATACTGATGGAATCAGAAGATTTAAATGGTTCATCTTCTGATAAACCCTTAATTACTAACCCTTCAACTTCCACTTCGAATACAGAGATGTATGCTGGTCAAAATGGCTCTGCGACTCCAATTTTGAATGGAAGCAGCAATGGGAAAGTGCAAACCTCGATAGAGAATGCTGATATTGTTGATGCAAGAAATGAGTTAGAATGTATTGCTGACTCTAGAGTCACTACCGCAAAGAGGAGAAATATTGAGGTCGCCACACCTTCCCTGGAAGATAACTTGGAGCAGATTGAAGGAAATATGTGTGCTTCTGCCACCGGTGTCGTAAGAGTGCAGTCAAGAAAGAAAGCAGAGATGTTCTTGGTCCGCACAGATGGGTATTCGTGCACCAGAGAAAAGGTAACAGAATCTTCCTTGGCCTTCACTCATCCTAGCACCCAGCAGCAGATGCTTTTGTGGAAATCCACACCAAAGACTGTATTGCTGTTGAAGAAGCTGGGACACGAACTCATGGAAGAAGCTAAAGAGGTTCTCTGCACAGTTCTCAAGAATTTAGTCGAATTTTTACCCTGTGATTTCCATTTACTACTGATGCTGGGTATCCCTCTTCATTCTTCACTTCTTTCAAGTTCTGAGCATTGCTTAGAGTGAACGTGTGCTTATCATTGATAAAGAAGATAGCGTAGATCTTAGTGCAAGTATCCAAGTTAGTAATCTTTGCTGCTATTAACCAAGGAAAAGAGGAAAGGATCTCTCTAACATCAAGTACAAAAGGGAGGATAATCTAGTACTTCTCTTAAGTGTTGAAAACATTTTTGCAAGTATTTCTTATATGGTTTCCATTGTTGCTAAAAGTTAAATTATAGATGAAACTTTCCATGTCCTAGAAAGACATAAAAGAATTTCTATCTTCTACTAAACTAGATGAAAGTAAATAAATGCTCTAAAGTGCCATCATTACTGTTATTTATGCCAAAGCTTAGTACGTATCTGCAATAAACATATGCCGCAAATTGGTGCATAAGGCCATGTAGGATCTTAAGCACCATGGACAAGGCAAGAACTAACATTGCTATCAATTCTTTTCATCTGTGTTTGCTTCATTTTAATGTTTGCTGTAATCCTATTTATGGGAACTGATGTCGAAATGTTCAAAGCCTTTTAAGAAAATTCAAATTGTGAATAATTGAAGTTAGTAAATATACTTGTGCTGCTCATACTGTTTTTTTTTTTTTTCAAATTGCGAATAATTGAGAGGAAGGATAGCATAAAGTTCATGAGGAAACAGGAGAAATTGCATATTTGCATATTCATTGGATTCATTTTGGTTTGGGATTGCATTGAGGACATAAGATCAGCTCTTGACATGAATTTTCCCACAAAAAAGAAGAAGACGAAAAAGAAGAAAAAAGTAATCAGCTCCAGCCATGAGGGTGATGCCATTTTTATTCTTGTTCCCGTGGGGAAAGTGAGCTTATAAAACAAATGTCCAACAGGAGGGGGTGTGCAAATCTGGGTAATGACATTTGATTCACTCTTGCTTGATGGATTGGGAGGGGAGTTCACAAGTTAAAAAGTAATCTGTGTAGTTATAGAACACATTTGGAAATTATTGTGCCTTAATGAAGGGAGGATAATCAAGCATCCTAAGATGGATACTCATCATACCATAGGCTGCGGTCAGACTTTGTTGTGGCTGGTACAAATACAACGTAGGCTTGACTGTGTTACTGAAAAATTGTAGACATATCTGTCTGTATGATTTTGTTCGTATGTTGCAAAAGCTGCCCAAAAATGTGAACTGATTTTGAGTAATTGTGACTATATTTAATAGTCACTCTGTGTATCTCATTGAAATTGCCATCCATCAACCAACTTGAGGAAAGGAAAATGTGATCATTTAGTTCTCTCTTCTTGATTTGGATTGTCTTTACCTCTGATTTTCCTTCCCCTCCTACTAGCATACTTTAAATGTGCCATTCTACATGGTCAACTGGCAGGATGCAGAGATCTTTCATCAATATGAATCTCAAGTTATTATCTAGCCTGTCATGAGTTCCATCTGTCCATTTCATTTCGGAAAACTTATGGATCAGTTTGATGAACTATATGTTTTGAACTTAATTGAAGTCTTATAACTGCAAATATTATATCCTATCAACTTTCTTATAAGCTGGAAAGTATGTGCTTAAAAGTTCTCTTTCAAATATTTTTGTTTACATTTCCATTAGCAATTGTCTCTGGTATTCATTCACATATACTCATAGGTTTTAACACTCTCTTAACAAATAGAAATTCTAACACTCTCTCTCCTTTTTCCATTTCATTTCTCCTTGAAGGTTGCTTCTTTTTTGTATTCCCAAGAGAAGATGACTGTTCTAGTTGAACCTGAGGTGCATGATATTTTTGCACGAATCCCAGGCTTTGGGTTTGTTCAGACCTTCTATAGTCAAGATACCAGGTGGGATGACTCATAACTGTACGTGCAAAAGCATTGTCCTTTTCATTTATTTTTTTCTCTGTGTTCATTACTTCACAAAGTGGTGTGACCTTGCCTGATGTACTAAATGCAGCGATCTTCATGAGAGGGTTGACTTTGTTGCGTGTTTGGGAGGAGATGGTGTGATACTCCATGCATCAAATATATTTCGAGGTGCTGTCCCACCCGTCATCTCATTTAACCTAGGATCCCTTGGATTCCTCACTTCCCATCCAGTATGCCTCTCAACTTAAATGTTAAGCTTTATTTCTTTATCTATAAATACTCATCCTTTGCTTCTTGTCATCAATTCATACAGTTTGAAGATTATAAGAAGGACCTTAGACAAGTCATACATGGAAACAACACTCTAGATGGTGTGTATATAACTCTAAGGATGCGTCTCCGATGTGAGATATTTCGAAGCGGGAAAGCAATGCCAGGAAAGGTGTTTGATGTCCTAAATGAAGTTGTAGTTGATCGTGGTTCTAATCCATACCTGTCCAAAATAGAGTGTTATGAACATGACCGCCTCATAACCAAGGTGCCGTTTACATTCTTAACTGTCAATTGGCCCTGCCAAAGGATTTAAAGAGGAACTCTATTTTAATATTTTGGATCATGTTTCTTCTTAGAAAAAAAAAGTGATTCCAACAAGTGCGCTGCTGAACTAATGAGCAAGAGATCAAAGAATAATCTTGTCATACTGCCTTATATTATTTGGCAGGTGCAAGGTGATGGGGTCATTGTGGCCACACCAACTGGAAGTACAGCTTACTCAACAGCTGCTGGGGGTTCCATGGTACTTCTGAGACACATCAGTTATGAATATATGTTGTGAAATGTCACAAGTGAATACTGCATTATAATCTACTAGACCAAGTTAAAAGTTAAAGCCTTAACAATCAAAAATAGTGAAAGTCCTTAAATTCATATCAGAAGGTTGATGTTTAAAGCTCGAGCAGTTGATGCGGCAGCAATGGAAACTGAAAAATGTTACTACAGGGAGGAGAGAACACACTCACTAAGCTCCCTTGCCCCTAAATAGAAGCAAGGAAAAGACTAAGATTGGAAACATGAAAAATAGAAAGGACACCGTGCACTTCGTTGTAAAATACATTCACTTTGCAAGTATGACTTTTAAGAATTATTGACAAAGTTGGGTTGATAACACCTGTCATACATTAAAGTAAATAATTGAATAGGTATCTCCCTTTTATGGTAAATGATTCCAAAGAGGCAATAGTTATATTAAATAACTTCCTTGTCTACTTGGACTAGGAATTTCTATTAGGCATCAAAAGCAGCAATTTTAGAAAATCCTATATGTAATAAGATAACTGAGCTTTGTCATACCACTTGAGTTACCGTTACATATCTGAACCTGTTTTCATTTTTTTTAGAAACTGTGTTTAGCTATTCTTTTTCTAATAACAAAAACTTGAAGTTGCAATTTTGTGACAAAGATGGCTTTTGCAACTTAAATTTGGTTCTGACGCCCAATGTTTTTAAGGATCTACTTGTGAAGGGAAATTTTGAAAATTATACCGACTTGCTGCTGATCTTAGTGGTGATGAAACCTGACTCTTTGAAACCATCCTTCATCCTGCCAACAATTATTAATTTTATTTTGCCTTCACCTAGTGATTGCATAAACATTATTTGACAGGGAAATTTATGTCATGCAGGTCCATCCCAATGTTCCATGCATGCTCTTTACACCAATCTGTCCACATTCTCTCTCGTTTAGACCTGTCATACTTCCAGATTCTGCAAGACTAGAACTAAAGGTGACTGTCTTAATATATGTTTTATGAATATTGGAAAAGAATCTCATTACTAGTTTACTTATCAAAAAGACATATGACTAGTTTGTGCTAGTGCCTCTCATTTCCTAACTAAAAACTTTATACTGTTGACAGTATTTTCCAAGTAAAATGATAGAGGCATAGGAGCTTTATTCCTTCTTTAGTGCTGCTAATCTTATCCTCCTGCTTCATGGATTTGTATATGATGGTACAATGTCTGGAGATATGTAATCACTAATACATATAAAAGGGAAGAAAAATATGTAGTTCCTGTATCAACTTAGCTGTCTTGGCCTTTTCTTTTATGTATTAATAACTAAGCGATATCTAAAAATAATTTTCCCTCATAAAAATAATCTAAACATATTTTTCCAGGGCAGCCTAATATAAAATAATTTTTTCAGATTGGTACATCTCTTGGGATGAAAGAAAAATACAGAGTTCAAATGTGTAAGCAGACTAAGGCTAAAAAAAGGAGAGGACGGATCAAGTTATTTTGGGGGATACAGCCTGTTAAACTTTTTTCTGATAATCTGGTGACCGTGCCAGCTTGCGTGCACCTTGACTAATTTCACGAGATACCTACTACTCGGGGGGCCCAAATAGTAGCAAGTGGGTTCAAGTGAATCTGCTTTGCCGAAATTTTTTTGGTATTTATATATGTAAATTATACCAAAATTGGATATATAGCATAAATTGAGTCCGCTTGACACGATAATTAATGGCAGCGCAGTGGTTGTGTGAGGTCAACTTCTTGGATAAGAGGATGTGAGTTCGAGTTCAACTGTATGCAAAACATTTTCAAATACTTTTAATATTTTGAAGTCTTAAGGGTTGGACACGTTATTTAGTACTTAGTACTATAGAATTAGGACAAGGGAAACGCAGCCAAAGGAACAAATGAAATGCAAGTTTTGACTGATCTGCCACATTGTTTGTGCGTATTATTTTAGTTAATTAACTTTACTTTTTTCTTTTTGTGTTAACTTACACTAAGTATGTTTTTGTTGTTGTTGTGTTAAATTAATTCAATTTTATAATATATTTAAGCCCTTGGCTCAGTTTCCTTTTAAAATTCATTATTTGTGTCATATTAAAGTTGCTTTTAATTGTTATAATAATTTACATTATTATGTATATACTGTCTGTAAATTTGTCTATTTACTGTTTATTTTTTATTTTAATAATTTTACACTTTAAATAGTTGTGTTTTTTTCCTTCTATTTTTTGGGGTGCATGAAGGTGAGGTCAGTTTTATATTTTACTTATTTATTGTTTTGGTAAATTGTTTGAGTATTTTATTTTTATTATGTCTATGGTGTTTCAATTTGCTAGATTGATTTTGTTACGAATTAATTATAAGGGTAAAATATGAAAATTTAAAATTGAAGACTTCAAATGACAATATTTAGTCTTATAGTTGGTTTAAAATTGTTAAGTTATATTTAAGATTTAATGAAACATAACAAAAATAGTGTATTTTTCTAACTAGGCTTTTTTTTAAAAGAAAAAGGACACCACCTGATAGCGACATTTTTTTCACGGTATTATAAAAAAAGAAGCAACATACAAAATTCACTTTGTTGTACATGGTAATCTCTTTATGGTCGATTATATATTATGGTAAGAGCTTATCTGCACTCAGTGTTTACACTAAATAGATGCATGACATGTGTTTGCATAGACTTTTAGCATAGTTAACATGCATTTTCACCTCATTAAATCACTAAACTATAGTAACTTTTTTATGATTTGGTGTAAACATTCGGTTGCGGGTAAGTATTTATTACATTGTCTAATTGACCCCCCTTGAATAAAGTCCTGGGTCCGCCACCTACCTACTACCTCCCATCCACCAGCACAGGTACTGAGTAACTTTGTCCACCTAGATTTGGTCATATGAGAAAAAATCACCTAGTGTTTTGCCTCCACTGGAATTTGAACTTGAGATTTCATGGTTCTCAATCCACTCCATTAACCACTAGGCCACATTCTTGGGTGCGACGTACATCCTATTAAATATGTTATTAGTTCAAAAGTACACCTTGTTAAATTTATCATTAGTTCAAAAGTCTTGCAATAGGTGAGGACACAGGTTGCTGAGTTTCATTCTAGGACATTGTACATAAAAACTTTGTATACAGATAGACTCTTTTCCTCAAAGTCGTTAGGATAGATCTGGAGACCAATGTCTCAAAGTATAGATAAAGATTTGATTAAAATGTTCTTGAGATCCATATAGATCAAGTATGTGGTTTGTTCAGGTCTTCCTTAGGTGTTGCACCTGTGAGCGAGAAGCTCTTAAATCTAAGCTGTAAATCAGCTCAAATTGTTGTATCTTCATAATGTGCTGTTAACTAGTGCACCCAAGGGTGTGGCCAGTAGTCAATGAAGTGGGTTGAGAACCATGAGGTCTCGGGTTCAATGCCGTGTCATCTATCCAAATCTTGGTGGATAGTGTTACCTGGTACTTATGCTGGTGGGAGGTAGCAGGTGCCTTGTCGAAATTAGTCGAGGTGCGCGCAAGCTGGCTTGGACATCACAGATTAAAAAAAAAGATGCAATTAACTAGCAACCATTCTCTTTACATAATATGGCTGTTGGCTTGTTGCTATGGGGAAGGTCTACAAGTTTTTAAAATTTGAGCAGAAATATGGCTAAACTGGTTCGAAATGGTTTGGTTATGTCGATTCTTTTATTGGTAAGGGATGAGTACTGCTTTAGAGGTGGGAAAAGGCTGAGAACAAGAATCTTTAGAAATAATAACAAAGCTGACAGGGCTTTCTAGAGAATGGTGTTCAAGGTTTCACTTCCATAATCTCCTCGGCATCACATATAGGGTTTAGTAGCATCACACGTTGCACATTAATCACAATGGGCTAAGATAGTATTTCTTGAGGCTTAATGAACGAGAACTCTCTGGAGATCTTCTATAGTCTAACTCCTCAAAAGCTTAGAGTGGGATGACGTAACTTAGTTCCATATATCATGTGAAATAAACGATAATTTGGTAGCTGAATGCTCTTTGTTGGCCACACTAATGAAAATGAAATTTTAATTTGTAATTTTTAGATAGATGCTGGGCAAGAGCGAATAACTTTTTTTGATGATGGAAACCTTCACACATGGTAACATTTTCATTATTGAAGATGCTACCTATGCCCATATAGTCTAGCAAGTTTAGTGCAAAGGCATTAGAGCTGCTTTTGTGGTAGATGTTGGCGTAGCAGACTTAACATTGATTGAAGCAGCTGGTGGAAAGAAAGTACTAGTCAGACCTTCAAGCATGGGAGAGCATGTAGCGGCAGTTTTCAATCATATAATCTGTACTCTTAGTCTGACTTTTAACCGTAATCAGCTGTTCTTATTCTCCCTTTTGGATTGCGGTACTAGAGGACAATAGCAAAGGACCACTAGTAAGGATTGGTGTTTCAAAAAAGTCGAGCCTATAGAGTTAGGTACTAATAGTGACAATAACAAAGGACCACTAGATATGCTAGTGAGATAACCCAACTGGGCCTAGTTAGCCCGAAAAATTTTGCGGTACTAGAGGATATTGAACTAGAAGTTGCAAAGATGTCAGATATTAGGAAGAGATTGCTTAGTATAATGAAGTTGAAGAGGATGCTGTCAAAGAGAGAAAGGTGAGAGAAGCTCTAATATAATAATCTAAGAAGTATGATTTTGGTTGGATGAATATAACAACCAAATACGAATTTTGTTGAGAAAGGGGCTGCTGGTAATTATAGTTCCATTTAGTGATGCAGACGAGGTCGAGACAGATCCGATTCGGAGATACCAGTGTCCAGTTGCTTGCCAGATACGTGTATTCCACCAAATTGTTGTGGGAAACATATAATTTTGGTCAAGGAGCCATTACTATGTGAAGGTTCTACGTGACGGTGATACACACAAGCTCGAAATACATGGAAAGTCCCTGCAGGCAATCTCTGAAGTAAATTGATCTGACCTCCCTCTTCGAATTCCCTTCAAAAGTTATAGCTGAAAGAACAAAGTAGGAGAATGCAATTTCAAGAACAAGAGAATTTCTCTCGACCGGTAGTGATAGGGCCTCACGCCTCACCAGGAGGTTATGTGAACACCAAAGCGTCATATACAAAGAATAAGAGACATTTTCATTGAGCTATATGAAATCCACTAGAAATTACATTTCTCTGGCTATTACTTTCCACATATTTGGAACTATCAAATTTTGCTGATTCCCAATATAATCGTACATCACTCTTGTTTACTTTGGAGATATAACTGGTAATAGAGTAATTTAAATTGAAATGGGAGTTTGACCAACCATTGGTCTGACAATTTTACACTTTGCAATGTGGTGAAAAATAATGCTTATGCTTTATAATAGTAAATAGGTTAGCCAACACTACATCTAAGAAAAAGGAAAAGAATTTCATAAGGGGCAATTTACTAATGGGTCGCAACACAGATCAAGTGAGAACCCAACTCTCATATAATTATAGGTCACATATAATTTGACCCGTTCCGTGAAGATTTATGGTCTTAAGTCACCGATGTTGGGAGTCTTAAGTAGATTTATGGTCCACAATCTACAGATATACGACATGAACGGAATCAATTTCTATTCAAGTTACAGTCTAGGAGAGATGCGGAGCACATAACGTTAGGAGACTGGAAGAAGAAGGACCATCTGGCTCTAGAGTGGTGGTCACCCACGGCTGGTGCTATGCCAGAACAAACCAAGTTCACTGGTTCTGGGTGTGCATTCTAGGACTCCCACTTCATTTATGGAACGATAAAGTTATGGAAGCAATAGGCGACCAGTGGGGAGGTTGGATTGAAACAGAGGAAGAAACACAATTGAAGAACCATTTGAGGTGGGCTCGTCTCCGAGTAAAGGGACTGAAGGAAAATATTCCCTCCCAAGTTGAAATCAACGATGGTGACCTAACTTTCTACTTGTTGGTACGGTGCGAAGCTCTAGCGAATTTCAAATTGAAGAAGGGGAGCACAACGTACGAGATGTCAGTACGATGATGGGAAGAGGAAAGGCTACTACAAAACCTACGCCTCTTGCGATGGAGACGGTCGAGAGAAAGGGGCAAACCTATAGGAGGAAATATCCAGAAAATATCGAAGTTAATGAAGCTTATGATCCTCTGGATAAAGAGAGACACATGACTTTGGGAGAAAGACACGTGGCTAGTCCATCTAAAACACTAGTGGGCTCAGATAAGTTAAAAAGTGACAAGGGTTTGGGGTTATGCAAAAAGTGTAGTGGACCTGATACAACCCACACTCCAATTAGCCCAAAAAACTTTATAACCTCTACACCATTTACTCCAGAACCATTTACTGAACATCTTTTTGTCAACAACACTAACTCATACATGCAAACAACAGTTTCTCTGACAAAAGACGAACTGGAAGCTCGGATCAGAATGGTGGAGACTCTTTACGCTGAAGAAGAGGTTAGCGACAGGGGAATAGTGATCTTTGACATGCAGGAGCACGGAATACAAACGAAGGGTACAAAGAATAGAGAACCTACATACATGGTAGAGAAGAACATCAAGAACTGACAATTGGAGGTCCACTGATAGTTTTTGACGAGCTGCCGCCCATTTAGGTTGATGAACAATTGATGGAGAAGGCCATCGAGGACAGCGCCACACTATGGATGCAATCGAATGTGATCAAACTAAGCCAAAAATTTGGAGCAGCTTTTGAGGGATGCGACAAAGAAGCCTTTGAGCTTTTCCTAAAGATAGATAAAAGATGGGGACTAATTGGACAAAAGATGAGATCAAGAAAGACAACCAACCAAACACAGTTCCTAAGGAAATTAGGAACTTGGCATTTCATGTGAATTTCCAGGATGGGGAGCCAAGAAGCAGGGGGAGAATAACACCTCTAATCAATCAATGAAGATAAAAATTGTTTCTTGGAATGTCAGGGGGTGATCAGTGAGGTAAAAGGGAACTAGTCAGGGGTTTAATTCAGTAATAGGGGGTGGACATATGTGTTGGAAACCAAGCTGGGGGAAGGGGATTTGAATCACAGCTAATAAAACAGCTATGGCAAAATAGGTGGATGGGTGAGACACATTTGAATGTTGTAGGTAGGAGTGGGGGGAATAGTGGTGATGGGGGATAAGGATCTTGGAAAGGAGAATTTGTGGAATGTTCTGATCAAATGATTACTTGTAAGTTTGAAGGCATAGACTACGATCTAACTTGGTTTTTGAGTGCTGTCTAGGCAGCCTGTGACAGAAACATCAGGAAGGAACTCTGGAGAGATTTGGCTGCTGTGAGAGGCTTATGTGTTGGGCCTTGGGTGGTTTGTGAAGATTTTAATGTTACAAGATTCCCAGAAGAAAGATCAGGATGCCACACAATATCAGGAGCCATGACTAAGTTTACTGATTGGATCAATGATATGGAGCTCTTTGACCTCCTTTATTTGGAGGATCTTTTACATGGAGGAGAGGGATAACCACATGTCAGCCTCCAGAATTGATAGGTTTTTGTATCCACCAGTGGGAGGAACTCTTTTCTCAGATTAAGCACACTCTTCTACCTAAATTGGGCTCAGATCATAGCCTTGTAATGTTGAACTATGGTGATTTGAACTTCAAAAAGTCATACTTCAAATTTGAACAACGGTGGATGAAAGAGGAAGGATTCATGGATAAAGTCAAAGAATGGTGGTCCTCCTTCAATGTTAACTAGACACCTTCATTTATTCAAGCGACAAAGTTGAAGCTATTGAAAGAAAAGTTGAAGGGGTGGGGACTACTAAACAAGAACAACTGGAAACAAAAGAAGGAAGATGTCCTGAATCAGATAGCTAGCTTAGAAAGCATACAAGGACAGAGGATACTCACATAGGATGAACTCCTTCAAAAAGCTCAACTGTCAATGGAGTTTGAGGAGGTGATTAGAAATGAAGAGATATTTTGGAGACAGAGATCTAGAATTCAATGGCTCAAACATGGTGACAAGAATACCAAATCTTTCATAGAACTGCCACTGCACACGAGGTATAATGCAATAGATAATCTTGAAGTAGAAGGAAACCCTGTGACAGATCCTGTGTGACAGATCCTGAAGGGATTAAACTGGCAATCACTACTTTCTATCAGAAGCTATACAAAGAAACAGAGAACTGGAGGCCGGATTTCAATCTCCAAGGGGGTATACAAGAGTTAACAAGGAGGAAGAGGAGCGGTTGCATAGGAAATTTGAGGAAATTGAAGTCTTTGAATGTGTGAAAATGGGTGTCAGCGACAAGGCTCCAGGCCTAGATGATTTCCCTATGAGTTTTTACTAGGACTTTTGGGAGATGCTCAAGGAGGACATTATGAATACTATCAGACATTTCCATGACTATCAGGTCTTTGAGAGAAGCCTAAATGCTACATATGTTGCTCTTATTCCAAAGAAGACATAGGCCATTGAACTAAGGGACTTCAGACCCTCAGCCCATAAGCTTGATAAGTGGAGTATATAAGATCATTGCTAAACTATTAGCAGAAAGAATGAAAAGGGTGATCAGCAAGCTAGTGAATAACACCAAATGACATTTATAAAAAGGAGACAGATTATGGATGTTGCTTTGATGGTCAGTAAGTGTGTGGACTCAAGGCTTTGAGGTGAGATTCCAGGAATAATGTGTAAGCTTGACACTATCAAAAAATAATTTGTAAGCTTGATATAGAAAAGGTCTATAACCATGTGAATTGGGAGTTCCTTCAAAATTCTAGAACAAATGGGCTTTGGGGAGAGGTGGTTGAAGTGAGTTGGTTTTTGTATTAAGACTGTTAGGTTCTCAATTCTTGTTAATGGAGAATCTGCTGGTTCTTTTTCCATTAGAAAGAGGTTTGAGGCAGGGACATCCTCTCTCTCCTTTCCTATTCATATTGGCAATGGAAGGGTACAACAATATGATGAGGGTAGCTGTATAGAATAGGTGGATAAGAGGCTTCAACATAGAAAGCCTCTCTGGGGAGGAAATGCAGGTTTGTCATCTGCAATATGCAAACGCTACTATTATTTTCTGTGAAGTAGAGACAAAGCAACTAGCTTACATCAGAATGATTTGGGTGATCTTTGAAGAAACTTCTGGTTTGGCAGTTAATTGGTGGACGAGCAGTATCTTCCCCATTAAAGAAGTAAACCCATACAAAGTCTTGCAAATATCCTGGGATGTAGAATAGAACGCTTACCAACAGTCTACTTAGGAATGCCCCTTGGCAACAAACATAAGGAGCTGAAAATTTGGGACGGGATCATAGAAAAAATTGAAAAGAAACTTGCTAACTGGAAAGTACAATACCTCACTTGGAGGAAGAAGCAGCTTGATAAATTCAGTATTAGACTCCCTTCCAACTTATGTAATGTCTCTCTTTCCACTGTCTGGCAAGGTGGAAGAAAGACTAGATAAATTGTGAAGAGATTTCTTATGGCTGGGCAACAAGGAGGGCACAGGGATGCACTTGGTCAAGTGGAAGACTGCACAACTAGGCAGAACATCAGGGGGGAGGGGGGCTTGGCATTAGGAACCTGAGGTTAGAAAACACATGTTTACTATCAAAGTGGGTTTGGAGATTTACCACTGAGGAACAAGCACTATGGAGGGAAGTAATCCTAAACAAGTATGGTCAAAATGAATATTGGTGCTCCAATTCAGTGTTCAACACATATGGGGTGTCAATTTGGAGAATAATTAGGAATTTATGGCCGCAATTGAACAGACATATCCAATATAAAGTAGGAAATGACACCAGTACCCTTTTTTGGAAAAAGAACTGGATTGGAGAAGAGTCTTTGATGGCTACCTTCCCAGATCTATTCTCTGTGTGTACTAATCCAGATGCTAAAGTAGCTGATGTTTGGTTTCCTCAAGGATGGAACCTGAAGGCTTGTGAATGATTGGGAAGTGGTGAGAATTGCAGAACTACTGAAGAGCTTACTGAATTCAAAGGGATAAACACAGAGTCAGATTCAATAAGGTGGAGGCATGACAAAAAAGGGCAGCCCGGTGCACTAGAGCTCCCGCTATGCGCGGGGTCCGGGGAAGGGTTGGACCACAAGGTCTATTATACGCAGCCTTACCTTGCATTTCTGCAAGAGGCTATTTTCACGGCTTGAACCCGTGACCTCCTGGTCACATGGCTGTAACTTTACCAGTTACTCTAAGGCTCTCCTTCAGTGGAGGCATGACAATGGTGGGAAATTCTATGTAAAGAGCCTTTATGCCAAGGAGGTGAGAGAGCAACCTGGGTGCTGCATAGTTCCATGGAAGCAGATTTGGAAGAGCAAGACCCCAACAAAGATAAAATGTTTTACATGGTTACTAGCCAGAAGAGCATGTCTCACTCATGAAAGGCTAAAAAGGAGAGGCTTTCAAATAGCATCACGATGTTCTCTATGCAATGAAGTTGAGAAAACTAATAGCCACTTTTTTCTTCGATGCAAAGTTACCTCACAACTGTGGTCACTATTTCTTAATCTCGGACAGATGGAATGGTCTATGCCAGTACATACAACAAACCTTCTCAGCTGCTAGATAAGGAGAGGTGGGAATAAAAGCCAGAAGAAGTGGTAAAATGTGGTACCACCTTGCATATGGTGGACAATCTGGAGAGAAAGAAATAACAGATGTTTTGAAGATATTGCTAATCCAATACAGAAAATCAAAGAGAAGTACATTGCAACCCTCTACTTTTGGTGCAAAGAAGAAGAAACAGTGGAAGTTGATCAATTATTAGATTTCCTTGGATCCTTGTAAATTGTATAGGATATTTTTGCTCCTTTTTCATTTAGTGTTGTAACAATAATTTTGGAGGTTCCAGCATATCCTTAATGCTGATGAATACAATATTACCATTGTAAAAAAAATTATGGAGACTTAAGTATTAGGATTTCGGTAATTTTACTTTATGTTGAATATAACTACTCGTGATAAGAAAGTGCCACTAAAATTTAAAGATAATTTCTACGGAGTGGTGGTGGTTAGACCGACCATGTTGTATGGGTGGCGTGTTGTCCTGTTGAGAATTCTTATGTACAGAAGATGAAATTTGCAGAAATGAGAATGCGGAGGTGGATGCGTGGGGGTACCAAGAGCATAAAATTAGAAATGAAAATATCCGGGATAAGGTGGGAGCGCCTCTGTGGTGGACAAGACGAGGGAGGCAAGGCTGAGATGGTTTGAACATGTGAAGAGGAGATACATAGATGTCCCAATGAGGAGGTGCGAGAGGTTGACTATGGTGGGTGAGCAGAGGTAGAGGTAGGTCAAAGAAGTATTGAGGGAGGTGATTAGACAAGTCATCACACATTTTCAACTTACCGAGGACATGAGCATAGATTGGAGGGTATGGAGATTGCGAATTAGGGTAAAAGGTTACTAGGCAGGTTAGGGTTGTCTCGCTTTTCGGCGAGATAGGCTTGGTGGTAATTTGGAGCATTGTGTTTGTCGTATCTATATTCTCATTCTTACCGTAGTATTAGCATTATTCCCGTAGTTTCTTGTCTTCGGTTTTTTGTTACCATCGATGTTTCTTGTGCTTGAGTTGTCGCATTATTTCACTGTTGTTACTAACTTACTGTTCCTTTTTTTCTGAATGCTATATACTGCTTTCCTTTTGGTTGTCATGTCTTCTTCATTTTTGTATTTTCTTTTTCAAACTGCTTTGAAATTTTTTTCTTGAAGCTGAAGGTATATCAAAAACAATCTCTCTATCTCCATGAGGTAGGGCTAAGGTCTGTACACCCTATCCTCCCCAAACCCCACTTTGGGATTACACTGGATATGTTGTTGTGGTTGAATATAATTACTCATACTGGTGTGAAGATGGTTTTTGTTTTCCAAATGCCATTTGTGGGTCCCATTATACCGTGCCGTTCCTCCTCCCTCTCTCTAGCACAACAGTTCTCCTCACCAATGCATCTCTTATCTTTCATTTCCTTTTGTCTTCCATCATGACCCAATTCTTCCATCTCATACTTTGTACTGCTATATTATTGATACAAGCTTTCCTCTCTTCTCTGGCTCACCTGTAGCCTCCTCTCTTCACTTTATGCTCATCCAAACACTAAACTTTAACCAACCATCCCCAATAAATTTCTTCTCCAAATCCCTTTCCAAATTCTATCTTTAATCTTTTCCTCACACATGCTCGATCCACCATGTTCTTGTCTTCCTGGAAAATAGTTCTTGGAAAATTACTTTAACTGATACATCCGATCATGTAAATCTTAGATTATCTGAATATTTCTTTACCATTATTGATTTCTTCTTTTTTACAAGAATTCATCTAGATCTTATCTCATCATTCCTGAGGAAATTCCAATTTTCTCGTCGAGCTTATTTGTCCAAAAAAATCTGTCTTTGCAATGTTCTGCGTTTTATGTGCGATTGTCTTTGCCCCAGTTCCCAATATAGAGACTTTTGGAACAAAGCATTATACATATATACACATTATTGTGTTTTAGTTATTATGAAGTAGGCTTTGTAGTATTAGAATTGAAGCTTGTAGTTGTTACAGATGGGGAGATCGGGGAGAGGGAGTGAGTGGCAAATGTCTTATTACCACCCAAAATGTCATGCTCTCTTACCGTTTCTTTTAGCAAAGCTTGAGGTTGCTGTATCTTATTTCTTGAGCAAATGAAGATAGGATACTACTACCCATCTGATTCTGAGCGAATATACTGTGTTTTTCTCACACCAGCATTCTGTTCGCTGAAACTTGTTTGTGTAAGGCAAAACATTCAGCATGATAGTATGATTTTCTTTAGGAGATACTTAGGTAGTTGAGGGCCCCATGATCAACACTCTGGATTAACAGCATGGAAACAAAAAATGCCATCAATGAAATACCTGACTTAAAGTTCCTTGTTAGGTGTATTGCTTTATTCTGCTGAAGTATGTAGTTGGAGAACGAAGCACCCCGATTCCAATATGTGGAACACTTTTTGCAACTATACACATTCCAAATACCAACTCAAACTTCAATCCTTTTCAATATGTTGCTTAAATATATACGTTCAATTCTTTTAGAGCAGTTATCATAGTTATGGAAGTACATATTCATTAAGAGCACCATTTTAGATCACAACTAAATGGGTTAGTTCCTTAATAATACACGTCCAATACCGTCAATTGATATCCATGTCATGACGTTCAATTATAGCTCAAAGCCTAATGTCTATTCCAGATTCTTTGCTTCTCCTTTGTCGTTCTCATTTCATCACTCTCTAAGAATCTTATAAGTTGTTTTTTGGCATATGAACAGATACCAGAGGATGCACGTAGCAATGCTTGGGTCTCTTTTGATGGGAAGAGAAGGCAACAACTCTCTAGAGGAGATTCTGTTCGCATATATATGAGCGAGCATCCACTACCTACAGTTAACAAGTCTGATCAGACAGGTGATTGGTTTCATAGCTTGGTTCGTTGTCTGAATTGGAACGAAAGACTAGACCAGAAAGCACTCTGAAGCTATTGAGATTAGTCCTCCTCTCGTTCATGTAAATTAGTGTACAGTCATATAGGTAAGAGCAAAAGAATTACTATAGTAAGAGTCTATACAGTTATACTTCACTGTCTGGCTGTGATATATGCAGTTAGGTTATACCCTCCTTTTCAGCTGTCTTTATTTATTTATTTTACTATTCAAAGTAAGAAAATTGTACAGAGCTATTTTCACAGGGTTTATTATAAAGTTCCAATCTTTACACATCTGGCTGAGATATTTCTGCTTCTTCATCGTGGTCCTTGACGATGTAACTTCATCAAGAGTCTGTTGAAGTTTACCTGATTGAAATATGGTAGGCTTTTGTCACTTTTTGTTTTAGTTTTATTTTTTTAACATCAAACTTGTTATGCCTTGAGCACTTGTTTTACATTGAGCTAAAGTACTTCAGAAAACACACTACTAGTCTTTCTCTTGATATCTATAGCAACTCCAGTTCTCCAATTTTTAGTGTGGATCTTCGAGTTAGTCACACTCATCTTCTTTCGCTATTGTAGCTTGTTTGGCCCAGCTTAGGCGAAACTAAAAGTGCTTATCTTGGAGATTTATAGTGTTTGGGCCAAATCTTTGAGGAAAAAAAAGGGGTCATTCACACAAATACCCTCATTTTGAGGTGATTTTAAAAATCTGTCACGTAAATTTTTGGTATTTAATTTTTATCCTTTGACACTTTAAGTGATAAAAAAAATACCCCTAACAATCAAAAAATAAAAATAAAAATTGTAAAACATAAGTTATGTCTCAGGGCATAAGTTCATATAGTTTATGCATTAGAGATATAAGTTTATTAGCATGACATAAATTCAACAATATGAATTGTGCCCAGGGGGTAGCAGTTTTGCTACATTAACTTATTCCCAGAGGCAGAAGTTCAACAGCATAAATTTGTGTCTTAGAGGCATAAGTTCAGTAGCATGAACTTTTGTTTGCGGCGGAAGTTCAACAACATGAATTTGTGCCTGTGGCAGAAGTTCGGCAACATTACTTGTGTCTGGGGCCGGAAGTTCAACAACATGAATTTGTGCCTATGGCAGAAGTTCAGCAACATTACTTGTGCCTTTTAGGGCTAATATGTACCTGACGAATTTCTCTTTTTAATACTAGTCTACATATATTAGTCTCACGCGTATTTCTCATATTAATAAGAATAAATTTATAAAAATGACATAAATAATATTTTAAAAATGTGTTTATATAACAATATAATAATTTAGAAAAAAAATTATGAATTTCAAATTGATAAATAATTATATTTAATAGTCTGATCCAATCTAATTGTTCTTTCTTCAGTATGTTCTAATAGTTGTTTCAATGAACAAAAATGTCATAGAAATAGCATTTGATTGAAAGGGAAAAAAATCGTTTACTTTTACATGAGCACTTAAATGTATGCATTATATGTATATATAAATATTAATATTTTCTATATATTTCAAATAAGGAAGAATTTAATACGAAGTTTAATAAATATTTAATTAATGAATTTTTTAAACTTTTAAAAAAATAATTAAATAACTTTTATCAAGTGCGAATTCTGAGGTAAAAAGGTGAATATTTTGCTTTAAGGGTTTCGTACTTAAATATTTAATAATAACTTAATTTAAACTTTTCATGTCACGCCCCACCTTCAGGGGCATGGCCCGACACCTAATGTCATATTTGGAATGCAGGTTGACTGACGGGGCATAGAGGCACTTTGGTGCTTGCGGCGACACCAAAATCAAGAAAACAAACTCACATATATCATGCAGCAAGCACGGTCTTGGGGGACAGCAGGCCACCTGACACACAGTAAAAAAAAAACGGCCTTGATCCCAACATAAAATTAATAGGGATCTTTGTGTGAAGTAAGACAAGACCACCATGTTTGTATAGTTATAACGGAAAGGAAAATAACTGACTATATTAGGCCTTGCAGCCAACTTATAAAATAAGACATACATGGGCCCCACACGGCCAGCAACAACCAACTAAATGAATCTTATCGTTTGCCAAGCCTCTAGGAGTGAAGATATTAGTCGGGACGGGGCCACGAGCACACCAAATGTATTACAAATAAAAGATAGACAAATCTCTACAACCTGACACCTCCGAATGAAGGTAGCTAAGCTAGCGACTACGAATAGTTCTTAGGAGGTCTCACAATGCAATAACTCTAAACACAGAGCAAGTATGCGGCGCTGGATTAGGCGTGATGCAATATGTCTGAATTATGTAAGCCGAGTAATGAAAAGTGAATAAACGGTAAGAGCGAAAGTATGAATAGCGAAGGAGCAAAGATACCTGTAAACTTTCTTATTCATAACACGTATCAGTAAATCACTACAAGTATATGAAAATTTTGAGTGTTACAACTATACATTCGTAGGCTATAGCTAGCAAGCAAGTAGACAAACAAGAACTAACCTAGCCCCCCATGCAGCTGGAAGGGTACAAGCAACATAGAAAAACCCTACAGGGGCCCATAAGCCACAGCGAATACACTTCAATCCTATATACCCTTGGCCCCAGGTTCCTATGATTCTCTTTGGTACTACCAAGCAAACCTACACAAGCCCCAGGTATGCATTTGAGCCTTTGGACTCCTGTAGCGTCGAGCCGTGGGCTCTTGCTTGCACCACCCAGGCACACAAGGCTCGCGAGTTAGTGATGCCGATACGACATAAAAGGTCCATATATGGATGGGCTAATGCTTGTAACTAGGCTTGAATATGGTCCCGTCGGACATTATATAGCTCCTTGGGCGATCAATAGCCCATGGGCAATAACATTATCATACCAACTACGGCGATTAATAGGCAAAATGACAGTAACCTGATGCTTAACCTTGAAGTGGTCAACGAAAGGCATCCTAGATGCAGTTGTCGTTTGACTTAGCCACTCCGGAAACACAATACCTGAGTATCTTATAAGAACAAGGCTTTGGGCATGTGCGTTCAACTATTGATAAGATTTAGTAGGAGTACGCAGATTACCTCGGACTACGTACGAGGCGGGATGGCATCACAGGCGGCACACGGCAATCACTAAATTCGTGAAACTAACGGCCAAACGAGTATCTAACTGAATGTGGTGTCCTCATTTCAGCAGGGCAACCACCACAGTCTTGGCCCGACTCTAAGTGAGACCATCTATTAGTCGCCCTGGAGGCGTGATGGTACACAGCAAGCCTCAAGCGACTCTTGGCATATGACGTCAAGCTAAAGTTATATTGCCGTCTAGCGGCACCGATCTTGTCCAACTTACCATCGAGGCCCAACGGCTAACCCTAAGCTAAGGCCTTGGCATGACGGTAAACGTCAAAATCCTACTAACATAGTGAACGAGAAGAATAGAGGAGCTTCTTATGACGTTTCTAGTGGGTCACTTTAACATACTCTTTCCCAAATGAGGGATATTGTAATCTATTCTCAATATTTTTTAATAGCTAACCTGACATCTATAGCATTATCACAAGTAGCGGCTAATACAACACATGGGATCATTATCTCGTTAAAAAACATAGGTATTATCATTACTCTGACGAAAACTCTTGAAGGAATAAGCCTTATCTGCTCGAATGCGGAAACTTTTATTCTCAAACTATTTCCAACTTGGAGCGAAGCAATTCCACCCACTTGCAGCCTTTGCGATGAGAGAAAAAAAAGCTATTTCAATAGTATGAATCGGCTTAGAGCAATATCTTTTTGATAATATTAACTATAATTCAATTCTTTTAATTTAGAAAACTCACAATTTCTTGAGAGTTTAGAAGGGGAAATGTACTGTACTGTGGAGTACATTTAGAATCAATTTAGAGTAATTAGACAACCTTACTCGATGGGGTTGGAAATGTCTTGGCCGAATTTTTAAGAAATAACTCAGTAGTGATGCTTCTCGTAGGCTGAACTTGTTACCCAAAGTTAATTTGCATTTGGATGGCGTAATTTGATGAAATTTGGATGAGGATTGCGTATCCTCTACATTCGGGACCGAGGAGAATGTTTACAAATGAATACTCAAATCCTTCCCTTTATTTATACTTATTAATGCGGTGGGCGGGGCGCGGTGTGCCACCATCGCGCTAAGCGGGGTGTGCGGTGCGTCGGCCGCCTTGACCAAGGGTGTCTGGCAGCCTTGCGCTCAAAACACTCAGGTGGCCGGGCGGCCCAGCCTAGTCTAGCCTCAACCCCGACCTCTTGCTCGCTAGATGTCGTGTTCATATACTCGTCCCAGAGCCTTTTTCAGCGTCGTCGTATTCTTAATATCTTAACATCACGTCTGAGCGTGTCGGTTACTTGATAAGACTACGGGGTGTAACAGTCCCCACAGGAACATTCATCCTCGAATGTGATCTTTAAACAAAAGACTCGTCTTTATTGCGGAGAATTTGTGAGCTCACAGCAATATAGACTATCAAAGAAAGAAACACGAAGCGCGAAAAGTCCAACACACAGGCACGCGGAGATGCCACTTACGGCTAAATAACACAATAGTACTACATATGTAACCAACATTAACAATAGCAACAAAGTCAACTATAGCATCGAAACTACTCGTATAAAAATCGGTAAGTACGTATACTTTCATATTAGGGTTGGAATAAGCGAGACTATCAACCTATCATTCATACTTTTTCAATCCATTTTATTATATTTGTTCACGATACTCTAATAAGTTACAATTTTAGTCCTCATATTAGCTCCTACGAGCACGACGGTGCAATATAACTATTAGAGTCTAGCTACGGAACAACACTTTTTGTACCCAACCAGGCATTCCAAGTTGGGTGTCGATAAAAAGCCTCCTACGCGCTTGCGTAGTGTTGATAAACAAATCCCTAGCCCGAAGGCAACTCTATCTCATAGGCCATTTGGCCAATCTCCTGAGCGATATAGCTTAATGAATCTAGAGCTGGACTTGCCTTTCGAGATCTCTTGCGCCACTTCATTGGCGAAGTTTTGAACATCGGTCATTGCTTCAATTCTAACACTCCATATGCTAGAGTACAACTTTCGGCGACCACAGGCTGCTGGTGCATATCTCAGAAATTAGTTTAATTGTTTCCCTCAGGCGGTGCGGTATGCCGGTTCAATTATCCACCCGACTCATCTACTTGACGTCATATAGGGGACCTGCATTTCTACCCTTAACATAACTCCGGGCATCGAGTGCATTGTGTGCTATGTTTGGCTATTTGTTTGGGGGCCAGGGGAAGTACTTGAAATTAACATGCATCCCAATGCATAGATAACTCTTCCAAAACTTAGGCTGTGAGTTGTGCCTGCTGTCGGAAGTTAACGGACATTGAGAAACCACATAGCAGGAATATTTCTTTAGTATTTAATTCGATATGTCTTTGGTGAAACGTCATTCTGACTGATAAGAAGTAAGTTAATCTCGTTTAGCTTTTCGGCAATCACCTGAATGAGTTGGCATTCGCCTTTATGCAGGGTAACCTGTATTTGCTCTCATATTGTCTACTTTCCACTTTCCATATGAGCACAAGCTATTCCTGAATTGCTTTGCCACATTTTTCCAATGCTAGCCTTCTCTTTATCCATTGGAGCTTTGTGTCATGCTTCGATAATATCCTTCTTCTTTACGTACTTAGCGATTAGATATCTTTATAACCTATGTAGCTTTCCGTCCAAATCGGTGGAAATTATGGACATGAGTAGCACCTGCTTTACAATCACGCGAAGCCACAGCATATTGGGGCGCAGGGTCAGCCTGCAGGTCTCAAGATTCTATCCCTACTATCTTAAAGGCCGATGATTCCTTTGGCCAGGCCTTATCTCACGGGTTGTACTAGGTTATACGTTATCCTTAAACCAGCAGCCCCAGGTGACATTACGGTATTACAGGTTTATAATTGTACTATCCCTTGAATATAGGCCTAATGCCTATTTCACAAAAAGACCCAAGCTCATCAATCGGCTACATCCTGGAGGTGATTACGTTTTCCTCCAGTAAATATTCGTACCTTCCCTTACTTTTGTAAGTGAGATCGATCCCGCTCGCGGGCCAATTTCCTCGTATAACCTCGTCCTTGACATAACAAACTAGGGGCATAGCCGTTTATTCTTCGAGTATTCTATTCAGTAAATTGACTCTAGCGGAAGAATCAACCTATCATTTGAGCTTTACTATTGTTGGGGTTTATTTCTTATGAACTCTCGCTACGTCTTTGGGTATACTTCAGAAATGTATCTGCCCTCTGATTTGCTTCCATGAGGGTCTAGGTAACTTATTTAAATCTTTGGGGTCTTAATCACTTTCTTACACTTCCACTGGAATCAACGGTTTCTAGCCCTTCTTTACTATTCTCTCACAAACATCAGCGTTAGTACTTCGCTTTACGTTTATCTTGGAAAGAGTGCAGGGTGAGATAACTTTATATCTTACTACGTGAAAATTTGAGGTATGGAACTTTACAACCTCAGAAGAGTTGGGTAAGAATCTGTGATTTTCCCCATTTTTACCTTCCAAATAATCCAACATTACTTCTTGCCCTTGTCTAATTCCTAATTATCTACTAAGTAAGACAACTTGTACATATACATATTATTGACCTCTTTCACAAAATTGTTGGGTGGCGGGAATTCGATGTTGGCATATCTTTTATCTTATGAGGTTCCTAGTGCTTAGGAGGGCTTGGAGATTAGAAGATGTTGCTTAACCACCTCTTGTATCCTTATTGCTCGTATCCACAACAACTATAGCACCTTATTTGGTACCCTCTCCTAACTTCTTGTAAATGAGCTTGCGGGCGGCGGAAATTACATCCCGTATGAATATTACTCACAAGCCCGGACACAACAATGAAAGCTTAGGGACTCATCCTATACCAACCGGCTACATAACACGATACGAGAAGAAGGAGGGGTAACTTATTACTATCATACCTCGTATCCTCGCAACATAAAATATAGTGCAACATAATTATAGGCAAGATTCTACTAGACACACCTTGCAGACTCACGAGATATGGCCGACTCGTCACCAAGTTGCCCACGCCCCGTCTTGGGAGGCATGGCCCGACACCTAATGCCATACTAGAATGCAGGATATTTTGTTGGGCATAGGCACCTACGGTGCACACTAATGACTTAAATCAAGAGAATAATGTTATGTCACCGGTTGTAATCTGTTTTCCGGGTCGACGAGCCATTGCCTTGTAAAGAAAGCAGTGAACCCATTGTCACGCCAGGAGTCACACCACAGGCGTAACACGGTAGTTGAAGCCACAGTGACCTTAGTCAGCCCTTTGGTCTATCATTCACTAGCATTCTAAGTAAACATGCACAGTGGAACTTTTAAATAATATCATAAAAACATTTATGAAAGACAAGTCTGTAATCATAAAATTTAAAACACTAGAATATTATCTTTGGAAAATAGAAAAAATCGTATCATCAAAGCCGTCTAAGCGAGGGGGTTCTTTGGGAATGACCCAAACTAACTCTAAGTCTAAGCAGAAACTATTATGTGGCCCCGAAATCGAGAAATAATGCCCTCGGATGATGAGGACTCACACTTCAATTCTTTGAGATGGAGAACCTAAACTGCCGGCGTCTAAGCGGTTGTGATTTCGGGCAAAATAGCATGCAGTGAGGCTTTACTCTTAATTTAGTCTTGTTTAGCTAATTAATTATACATTTTTCATGTGATTTTATATAGATGTGAATATATGCTATGACACCAATTAGTTCTTGTTTGTAGGTTTGAATGAATTTGAGAGACTAATTCTAAGTTGGTGAAATGGGAATGGAGTCGGGGAGAAATTTGCAAAAGTCGGCCCAAGGAGCATGCCTTAAGCAGTGGCGCGCCCGGGCGCGGCGTGCCATCTTTATGCGTGTCGCATGGCCCGTGCACGCCATGCCGGGCGCGAGAGAAGAGCGGCATGCGGGCGGGCGGGCGCAACGCGCAGCCCAGCCGTGCCACCCTTGAGCAGTGCGCGCGGCCTGCATCGCGTTGCATGAAGCGGCGTGTCACGCCGGCAATGTGGCGACCCTCTACGGCTTGGCATCACGAAATTTCTGGTGTGCCTCCGTGATACCTCAATATCCCACGGAGGCGGGTGCTGCGATACTTTTCCGTGACACGAGCCATTCTGTGAGGCTTAATTTTTGCACGATTTTCATTTACTATAAATTAAGCCCTTAGCTCCTAAAATCATTTTGTCGATTTTATTACGGAAAACCACTACGAGGTGAAGGAAGTGGGAGGAGTTGTCAAATTCCCTTCTCTTCTACCAATTCTTGTAAGTATGTTACTTTAGTTATAGTTCCTTGTAATTTTACGAACATGAATGGCTAGAACCGCTTCCTGTTAGGGTTGAAGCCATGCGTTATGATTGTGTTTTATGAAATTGTATTTGGAATTAAGTTTATTGATTGTTGTGTGTCTTGCATTTTTGAATTATGGTTTTAATGATTGATCACCATGAAAATATACTACGTTAACTTGGGCCTATGCTTGAGAAAGCATTTACTAAGTCGAGAACAGCAAACAAGGGCGTAGTTTGTATCTACGATATAATTTGTGTTAGGATAGAAATATACCTAACACCTTGCTTGAATTGATAAAACGGGATGAGCTAGGCACAAACTTAGATTATCACATCACCACTCGAAGAAGTAGTTGTGTACACAAGTTGAGTAGAATGATTAGGTGTACGAGTCCCTAATCATCATTGTAAACCAAATCCGTAATTAATTGTCCACGAACTAGAATTAGCATCCTCGCTCTCAATGTAGTAGTGAGGCTAGTTTGTCGTGTTTAGAGGTTCGGAAGGCCATGAACATATAATTCTAATTATGTGAGACGACGATTGATAGTTTCATGCTTAAACCCTTGCGATTCGTAATCGCATGATTATCTAGTTTTAACTTTTTATGTTGCTCCTTGAGTGAATTCGAGAATATTTAAGTCGACCCTGATTAGACTTAATTAAACCTTCTCGAAAACTTCTATAATCAACATTTTTGGTATTTAATATCACACTTGAACTGATAGTTAAGTGAATTGGTCAGAGTCCACCCATGGGTTCGACATTAGGTTCTTAAAGAGCGGCATATATTACTTGCACTGACAGTACGCTTGCGAGGTGTCGTCAAGTTTTATGCTTGGGGACTCGCGAAAGTTTTGATAATTTATCTGTTTTTGTGTGATTTGTAAGATTTCCTTAAGTGGTTAGAAACTTGGTCTTAGTCGACTTATTGCGGTGGCAATTTGTCTGCGGCGGCTATAGAGCTTGTGGAATGAACTGAACGTCAAATCCATTTGCGAAGGAGAGTAGCTACAGAAGCTGGGCGAAAAGAGACTTCAAGAAGAACAATAACCACTGCGGGACAAACTGTCGCCGAGCGAAATGATAAATTGGGCCGGTTGATGGCAATCCCTGGCGACTAATGTGAACTCTGTGTCAGCCAGGATCCTGGAGGGAACTTTGAATTTAAACGAGAACAAACTGGTGCAACTATTACATTCTAGTGGTCAATTCTTGGAATGGCACGCTGAGACTGCGGCGGCAACTTACAGAACTTTCTATAGATTAGTGACACGTTTGTCACCAGGCGTGTACCTGATTATGTATCCAGGCTACCCTCTTCCCAATTTCATTGTTGGAAGAGGAAAGAATCGGTTGAAAATTTGAGCCATAGAACTCCATAGCCGTGGAATGACTTGGCTAAGAAGTTTCTTATGATTCTTTCCTTCGAAGCTGCAAAGTTGAGAAGTGAAATACTTAGTTTCAAGCGAAGCATTGAGAACTTATATTTGGCTTGGAAAGATTAAGTCACTATTGAAATTGTCCCCATCACCAACAATCAAATGAAGTCTTTGGCCCGTACCTTTGTAGAAAGTCTAGACCCACACGCTGAAAAATATTACTAGGCTCTGCATTGGGTAGGCAGCCTTGGAGAAGGTATATGATGAGTTGTACACTTTGTTGAACGAAATTGCTCGAAATCCCGGGAATGGCACAACGAGTCATCGAGAGGGGCGAAGAGATTGGGGTTGATAAAGGTAGATGGAATGAATGCCTTGGAAGCGCGATTAGCTTCGTTCCGACCATCGGATATTGACTCGATTCATGGCCCGAGTATGAACCAACACGAGGTCGGGTGAATGCAGGTTGTGGCTCAGTTGGTGCGAAATTTGTAATAATATGGGCACAATACGAGAATCTTGTGGAGCCAATTCAGAATTAGTCAATTTTGTTGAAATGTACGCAGGGAACAATCCAAATTTTGAAACAACTCCAACAGCTAAGAAATTGGCGGTGCCACCAGAGATTTTTGGTGGGGTAGAGCAAGCGAGTTATCAGCTGACCTCGGCTCAACGGCGGTATCGGTAGAATAGGCGAGAATGATGGTCGGTTGAGCAGCGACGTGAGAAACATTACGAGAAAATGTGGTCGGACTCGGTTAGCGGAAAATCGGGCGAGGATGGCAACGAGACTTAAAGAATCAGCAAGTGGCCACATAATCTTAGAAAAACAAGTGGGTTAGATAGCATTGCTCGAAACATGAGATCGTAGGGGGATTACCAAGCAACACGAGATCCTAACCCCCCGTCGAGATCAATGCCATCGATCTTAGAAGCGACAAATTGGCGTGCGAGTGCTAAAGAGGCGAAGGAGGTGCGGCGGAGTTGGATTAGACTAGGACCATCAGGCCACGGGAGATAAGTAGGAGTGGTGGGCAACAAAATGCACAATCTTCAGTGCAGCCGGCACAGACCCTGCCCGTTTCCTCGAAATTGAAAGAGCAAGGAAGAGGAATGCTTCAAAAGTTCTTTGAGAGTTTCCAAGAACTTACCACATAAGTTTGCCTCTTATTGATGTTTGTAGGGAATGCCCAGTAGTAATACTTGAAGGACGTGGCAAACAAGTTAGATTGGTGGATGTCATTGCCTTAGCGGCGAGGAGTGCACGATCCAAGGATTGATGTGAGCAAAATTAGAAGAAGCTCAAGACCCGGGGAGCACCCTCAGTACAAATTGGTAAGGCGAGGTGCTCTGAGCTTTACGTGGTTAGGGGCCTTGATTAGCCTAATGCCCCTATCTTTATTCAACACCACGGGATTGGGAAGCGAGGCCAACGGGGTTGATCTTTGCGTTGGCGGAGAAATCATGGTGATGGAGTAATAGAGGACTTCTCATCAAAGTAGGTAAGTTTATTATGCACCTATTGATTTTATTATCTTAGATTTCGGGTGATGGGTACCCTTAATCTTGGGACGACCATTCTTGGCCCTGCGGAGGAGCGGTTGAGTCGGCAGAAAGCGGGAACCTGAAAATGAGGGTCGAGGATGATGAATAACTCTTGCGTATACGAAGCCCAGACCCATCCACGCTTCTGAAACCTTTGTCGGAGTTAGTGTGTTGTCGAAGGATGAGTGTGGGGTGGAGGATTCCTGGCGGTGCATGGCCCGAAGGTAATGACAAGTGTTGATCAGAGTGATGAAGGGCTTCAAATTGTGAAGAAGTTGGAGGAAGAGAGGAGTAATTGGGAGGCTGTTTCCTCCTAAGAATCGAAAAGGAGATGGTTCTCGAAACGGAAACCGGGCATGAGGATGTTCTGAAAGGGCAGTCCACGTCATGCGCGACGGGAAAATAAAGCGGCGGCAGGAGGCAACCCAAGGTACCCTGGAGTACAATATATGATTTTTTGTTGGTGTTGATTTTGTTATTTTCATTGTGTTTGTGTTTTTGGTGGAAAGTTAAGCACGGATGGAGGAAGTCGAGTACACGAGGAGGAGGCTAAAAGTATGGAATAAAAAAGAAGTGTGGGGTCAAACACCCACTTGTGAAAACTTGAAGAAGAGCATCTTTGTTAATTTAGCATAGAGGCTCGGGGAGTATTTCTTACCATTTTTAATTTTAATTTTGAACTTATATTATTATTTTCAAATTCAACTTGAATTTTGTCTTTTTTAATTTTTCAAAATTTTTGTGCTCAACAATTTTGGTGAATGTAATGCTTGGGAGAATTTGAAAATTTTTGAAATTTTTTTTTTTGTGAGTCAAGTATGACTTCATCACCAGTGGTTTTCTTTTAGGTTCTTTTAGATGGGGTCTTTGGTAGAAGAATAATTTTTCTTTGTACGTATATAATGTTTTTAGTCATAGTTAGAGAATATTTCAGACGATGGATGGATGACCAGGTATTGAGGAAAATTAGTCAATAGGTGTTGGGTTTTGAACAGTAGCTAATTGATGGCTTGATGTTCTTGTTATGTGCTATAATGATTGTAAGATGCAAATGCGTTCGGTGTTGAAGCATGAAGTGTATAACTTTTGTGTGAGACACTTGAAGCACTAATTTGAATGTTATGATTGAAGCTTAATGTTTGAATTCTTGTGATTAGCTGTATATGAAATGCGATTGAATGTGTGTTAGATTGAGCATGTTCCATGAGTGTAAGGTTTTGGTATTACGTGCTATTGTGGAAGTGTAAGAACTTGCAGTGTGTTTATAAGCAGAAATGAAGGATGTGAATTGTAGGAGATGATTTAGATATTTCTTTGAATGAACCTAAATGTTATCCCTCATTTTACCTACCTTGAATAATTAATCCTAGTTAGCCCGTTTGAGCCTTGAGCCTATTCTTTGATAGGCTGACATAAGCTTAATCCTTTTCTTTCATTAACCTTGAATTTGATCCAAAACTCCTAAGCGCTTAAGTAAGAAAAATTCCAAGTAAAGAAGGAGTGAGAAGAGATATAGAAAAGAAGGAAAAGCAGTTGTAAAAGTTGAGAAAGGTCAAGGGTGCCTCGTTTGTTGAAAATGGTTGAGTATTAGTAGGAGTAAGAGATAAATTAATGAAAAGTTGCTTATAGAACTCCTTACTAATAAGCTAAGAGTACCTAAATAAATGGGGAAACAAAGAGGAAAGGAAAATTTAGAGAAGCCAAGGGTGAAGTAAGAGAAGGGAAGTTAGCGATGAGGGCGTGATGCATTAAAGCGCTTAGGAGGAATGATCGCACATTGCGGCCCACTTAATAGTATCTGCAGTCCCTTAGCTACGTACAACCTAAAGTCCCTACTTGATCTTACATTCATACATCCTTAAATTAGTGGAGTAAAACACTAAAGGCAAGCTTATGGGTCATGTACCCACACATGTTGTGATTTAAAAATTTTTTGCGTGTGAAAATGGCTAACTCTCTTGCCGTGAGGGCAGATGTTGAATGAAAGATATAATTCATGTTGGATTTCTTGATCAGTTGAGTTGCATGAGTTTTAAGATTGAGTCGATTCTTGAGGTTAGGAAGTCTTAACATAGTTGTATTTCATTTCAATGATTAAATCGTGCAAGCTCTATTATTATCTTGCTATCTTACACAATCATTATAGCCGTAGCTTGAATTATTTTGCTAAATTAGCTATGTGTGAGTCTCCTTATGCATGAGATGTAAAGGTTTGTTCGGCAAGACTTTTAGTGTAAAATTTGTGATCTCGGGAAAAATAGCATACTAGAGAGTGAGGCTTTATAACTTAATTTAGTCTTGTTTAGCTAATTAATTATATATATTTTCATGTGATTTTATATAAATGTGAATATATATACTAACCAACATGATTATTTCTTGTTTTGTAGGTTTGAATGAATTTGAGGAACTAATCATAGAGTCGGTGAAGTAAGAGGAATGGAGTCGGGGAGAAATTTGCAAAAGTCGCCCGAGGAACGTGCCTTGGCAAAGGTTTGGCCGCGCCCGAGCGGCGTGCCACGCGTGTGTGCCACGCCCAGCAGTTCACGCCCATGCCGAGCGCGGAAGCGCTTGACGAGCGGCCCCACGCCCGGTAGCCAGTCTCACCCCTTCGGGCAGTTGCGCGCTAGCGGCATGCCATCGCCTTGCATGAGCGGCATGTCACGCCGACCGAGCGTGGCGACCCTCGCGGCTTGGCATCTGAGAGGCTACGGTGTGCCTCACGCGTTACCTCCGTATCGCGAGTAGTGCTGATACACTTTCAGTGACGAGGCCATTCCTGGCTTGAGGCTTAATTTTTACGTTTTCCATTTACTATAAATAGGTCCTTAGCTCACCAAAAATCATTTGTCACGATTTTATTACGAAGGAAACCACCTATGAGAGAAGGGAGAAGTGGGAGAACTCAGCTAGCGTTTGTCAAATTCCCTTCTCTTCTACCAATTGCGTAAGTATGTTACTTTAGTTATAGTTCCTTGTAGTTTACGAACATGAATGGCTAGAACCTTATCTAGAGGTTGAAGCCATGGTTATGATTGTGTTTTTATGAAATTGTGTTGGAATTAAGTTATTGATTGTTGTTGTGTCTTGCATTTTGAATTATGGTTGTTTTATGATTGATCACCATGAAAATATACGTAACTAGGCACGTGCTTGAGAAAGCATTTACCTAGGTGAGCAATGAGAATGTAGGGAGCATGGTTGTTCTCACGATATAATTTGTGTTAGGATAGAAATATACCTAACACTTGAAGTTGATAAAATGGGATGAGCTAGGCACAAACTTAGGGTATCACATCACCACTCGAAGAAGTAGTTGTGTAAGCTAAGTTAAGTCGAATGATTAGGTGCTGCACGAGAGTCCTAATCATATCCCGTAAACCATATCACGTAATTAATTGCCCACAAACTAGAATTAGCATCCTCGCTCTCAATGTAGTAGTGAGGCTAGTTTGTCGTGTTTAGAGGTTCGTAAGGCCATGAACATGCAATTCTAATTATGTGAGACGACGATTGATAGTTTCATACTTAAACCACTTGCAGTGCGTAATCGCGCATGATTATCTGGTTTTAACTCTATGTTGCTCCTTGAGTGAATTGATATTTCGTCGACCATAATTAGACTTAATTAAACCTTACGAAAACCTATAATCGGCATTTTGGTATTTAATATCACCTTGAACTTGATAGTTAGGCGGGTGGTCTAGTCCACATGGGTTCGACATTTCGGATCTTAAAAAGAGCCACTATATTACTTGTACGGCCGTACAATTGCGGGCGTCGTCACGGTCTTGGGTATGAGAATTTTCTGTTTGTATCATGTAACGATACAACATAAAAAGTATGCGTCGATTACTTTGAATATCTTGAGTAAGTGAGAGAAACATGAGTAACATGATAGAATTGAGTAGCCCCGACGATAAATGAAATGACCAATGAAACGGCCCATTACAACTTATAATAAGCGATATGGTCAAAGTGATCTGGGCGTGGTCCATAAACATGTCCTATTCACGAAATCTTGGTCTGAAATATTCTGGCTGAGCGATGCGGGCGAAGAATCGAGAGTAAAAACATGCGACTAGTGGGAGATGCTCTGTAGATATATAACCACGTGAGTTGGACGTGGAGTCCGGTGTACACACCCCGTCCCGGTAGGATAAATATACTTTTCAGGGTATAAAGCATGGGTAGAAAATCATTGTCCAAAGGGCGGTTAGGCCCAGTAAATCACCTATGATGGCAACGTAGTTGGAACACAGGTGCGGCTGGAACTCGCGACCCTTTCGGTGTAAGTCCTGCTCCAGGAAAATCCTGTGTTTGCTACTCTTACGACAGCGGATAGATTTATAATGGGCCCCAAGACTATCTTGACCCGGAGATATTGTGAGAGGATTCACTGGCGTCTTATAGGACCGGATTTGGAAACTAAGTTCGAAGGCGGTCGGAGCTACTTATGCGGAGCGTCATGCGATGCAAGAGCAGACTAATAGCTGACGGTCGGGGATGGTCATAGCTATAAGCGGAATGTCATAACCGCCTAATGGACCAAAAAACTATAATCGAGTACGAGTCGATGGCGGGAAGGCACCTCGAAAAGACTATAGTCGAGCGATTAGGCGATGTGCGGCTAACACTTGAAATATTCTAATGCATGATTGACTTTGGCCCGGCATTACAGTGATGCAGGTAAATAAATTTCTAAATGGGCCCGAGTTTCGATTCGTACAATTACTATAGGAATTTCTAACTTTGAAGAATTTTAAACATGATTGATAAGCACCGATTCTAGTTTAGCCAAAGTTGGGCTAAAATCCTGCTTCCTTGGAGTAGGCATCATTTTAATCACAAACCGGTGGAAGTGCTACAATAAATGAACATAAATTAGGATTCCATGAAAATTGTGAGACAATAATAATATCTTAAAGTTCGTAAGTTCGGGGCTAGAGCGAAAGTTAGCTAGAGGGGTTAAGGGGACCGCAGTGGAGAGCAATCTCGCTTATTGAATTCCCATACTGGCGGCTTTGGAGAAATTGGAGGTGATGAAGAAGGATGCGCTGGCAAGCTCTGACCCCTTTCTGAGAGGAATTCCGCGTTCTGTTTCGTGAAAGTTTGAGTGTGGAATATGGGAGAAAGCAGATTTGGTTACCCTTACAAGAAACCCACTGAATGAACCCCAAACTATATAGTTTAGGAACTAGGTAGGTGAAATTTTACAAAATAACCACAGGATTTAAATGCGAAATGCAGAAAGTGACGGGAACCAACGGGCCTCGGGGCGGGCCATTGGTAGTAAGCGACAACCCGATTGAATGCGGTTTCTAGGTTGAAACTAGATTCTCCTTTGGTGACCTGAGTCGGGTACAATGGTCCCATTGGAACAACAACGGTAGTTGATACCTCCGTTGGAGGCTGGTAAAAAAAATTGGGCACGGGGATGACGGGTATTAAAAGCGACTCGTTGGTAGGACGACGGGCCATTATATCCCACCATGGTTGGCCAGCGTCACAGGTTACGGAGGCTGAGCGACGGTGGATTTTGCGGCTCGTTGGAGGCTACATGGGCGCGTTGTCCCCTCCGTTTCTCTGGGAAGGTCAGGAAGACCTACGGAATTGGGATTGATGGCCAGGATGACGTTATTAGGATCGATAGGTCGTCCTTTGACTCGTTGTTTTTCCCACTGGATGAAAAGCTGCTGCAACCCACGACTCGTTACAACGGTCTAGTTGGTTCAACCAACGGTCGGTTGTAGGGGTCGTCACGAGGCAATTTTTGTTTTCTGGTTTTTTTCATGCAACATTGGAATTTGGTCTAGAAAAGTTTTCGAGGGAGTTACAACACTAACATTAATAGGCATCCTATGTGGATAAATGACTACCATCTTTGTCTAGTTATAGAAAGAAAATAAGCGACTACTAGGCCCTTTCGACCTATGCATAAAATAAGGCATTACATGGGCCCTACCGGCCAACAACCAACTAAATGAATACTATAGATACGCAAGCCTACAAGTGAAGATATTGGTGGAGTGCGGGGCCCCCGGCCTGCCGTAAAAATAAAATATAGACAAATCTTTACAACACGGGCAACCGAATGAAAGGAAGTATTAAGCTGCTGACCCTGGATAGTTGCTAAGAGGTCTCACAATGCAATGCTGTCTAATGCGGGCAAGTATGCAACCCATAGTTGGCGTCGATTATAATATGTCGAATATGGCGGTGAATAAATGCGATAAAAGAGCTGAAAGTGAATGTGAGAAGGAGCGAAGAAGATAACCCGTAAACTTTCTTATTCATAACACGCATCAGTAAATCACTACACGTATATGGTGGCCTGGCCCATGCATTCGCCCAGAAATTTATGATGAAAGTATACAAAAGCGAACCTAACATGGCCCCGTAACTGAAGGTACAACGACACGAAATAACCTACGAGGCTTACCAAGCCACATAGTACAGTTCAATCTATATGCCCCTATTCGGGTTCTATGATTCCTCTTAGTGCTATAACTTGACCTACGCTTACGGTCCCTGTCCCAGGCATTTGGACTCACTGTCTTCATTTTGAGCCGTGGGCTCACATGCCACAGGCACACAAGGCTCGACGAGGGATCGGTGATGCGATACGACATAAAAGAGTTTCATACGGATGGAATGGCATGGCCTAGGCCTGAATATGGCCCCGTCGGACATTATATATCTCCTTGGAGCGATCAATAGCTACATGGTGATAACATTATCATATAGCTCATGAGCAATCAATAGCCCGTAGGCGATGACACGGTTAGCAACTACGAAGTTGGTCAGAGGCTATCCTAGGTGGGGGTTAATCCCGACCTTATCCACGCACGATCTCAAACTAGCCACTCAAAAAAGGCATATCGCTCTTAAGGCCTAACATGGCCAGCTACTCGCCTAGGATGGTAATGTATGACTTGATAAGCACACTGGGTGTGCCTACACTGATCAGAGGGTCCTGACGGTGATCATAATCTCTAATGGTCTAGATTGGATAGGGCGAGATGGAGTGGCCTAAATACTCTGAATGACATTTTAGGACAATGATAGCTCATAGAGTGGCTTGTGAGGTCTCGGAGCGACCCAGTGCTTAGTTCATTCACTTAGAACGGCGCAGGGATGTTACTAGTGGACATACTCTGGCTTGATCGGCCACAACCTTTCTGAGACAATTTACTATAATTCTTAACTTTTGAAGGTAATCTTGCACTAACATAGTTCTAGTCCTTGGGGCTTCTTGATACATTCGAATTTCACATGTCTTTGTTGGATGATTCTTAACTTTGTAGGTAAGTCTATACGCCCAGCCCTTTCGTAGTACTGAGTATATTATAGAACAAGGCTGGGCGTTGGCCCCACATTCAACTGATAGGTTCCTGCGTAGGGTATCCACGGTCTGTCCGGCTCGTACAAGCTGGAATAACTTCTTGGGCAACCTGCGTAATGATCACTAAATTAAATTGAAACTAACAATCACTAATGGCCTTGAATGGCGATTTGTCACTCGTTTCATCGGGTAACTGCGGGTCTTGGTGACTCTAGGGCAGGACCATCCTATTCAAATTCGCCTGGAGTGTGATGGTCGCCAGCGGCCTGCAGCTACGCCATGGGCGTCAAGCGAAAGTTATATCGCCGTGTGCTCGATGTTGTCCAACTTACCAAATCGGGCCCAATGACTGGCCACAAGCTTCTAAGGCCTTGGCGCGACGGTAAAACATCAAAATCCTACTAACATAGTGAACATAAGAATAGAGGACTTATTATGGCGGCAATTTTTAACATATACGATGAGGGATGCGCAATCTATTCTCAATAAGTTTTTAACGGTACTTAGCGACATCTATAAGCATTATCTGAAGTAACTGACTAATACAATATATGGGATCATTATCTACGTTAAAAAACATAAAATTACGTATCATTATACGCGAGAATAACCTGCCAAAGGAATAAGCCTTAACATACCTCAGAATCTTGTTATTCACTTAAAGCTGTTTCAACCGTGACAATTTCCCAACATGACCTTTGCTTGGCTGAGAGAATAAAGGCTTTATTTGATAGTAAGGAGTCGACCTTGAAGCGATATCTTTCAATATTAATATTAACTATAATTCAAATTTGTTTTAATTCGGCTGAAAACTCGTAATTTCTCGAGAGTTTAGAAGGGAGAAATACATACCTATTACTTTGTGGCCGTTTAGAATCAATTTGGAGCAATTCGACAACCTCACCTTTCATTCTTGTGATGTTAGATCCTTTTTCGCGTAAACCGTGCTCTTAGACTCTCAGCAACACATACGACGCATCGGTTAAGCGATAGAAACTTACGAGTTAGCCAAGATTTCATTTTACCTTTATGGAATAATTTCAACTCAATTTTCTTTCTCTTTCTCTTTCTCCAATCATATTGTTTAGTCAAACAGTTACATAAATTGAAACGAAAAAGAACAATGTAGATTTAACTAAAGAGAGTGAATAAAAAAAATACAAAAACCGTCATAATTAATTAATTTAAAAAAACAAAAAAAACATGTAATTTAATTAAAATACAAAAATTAAAAATATTTTTAAAAAGTTTTCAATTATAAATTAATGTATTAATACATAATAAAATTACACTCTTTAATTTTATTTTTCTATTGAAATATTATGATGGAATAAATTGATATATAAGTTAAGCTTGTAATTAATACAGTCTTAAATGTTAGTACTTTTAATATAGTTCAAATAACGAGCGATTTAAGAAGCAGAATTTGCACAATTTCATTAATGAAATCCTTTTCGAATTTCATTTCAAGATTATCAAAAACAAATTACTTACAAAGAGTTATAATTATAATTTTATGATTTTATAAAATTATTTCATGAAATGAAGAGATTGTTTTACCTGAATACATGAAAGTTGTGAATGTATGAGTAGATGAAGAATATCGATTACAAATAACACAAAATTTAAATCCACGTATAATATCGATATAGGCTCAGAATTAAAGGAGATACTTGTGGTATTAATATTAGATGAAGCCCAAAGAGGCAATCTAAGTTAAGATTTTGAATGTGAACAACTTGGTGACATAGAATCCACAACATAAAATGAAACTCATAACATGAAAAAAAAAGAAAAAAAGAAGAAGGTAGATTAACACGAAAACACACAAGGTTGAAGGTTGAATCAAAAGTATTGATAATAGAAGAGTTTATGAATTAAATTATGTAATTATAGATCTTTCTATAGAAGTGGAAGAATTTATAAATCAAAGAAATTTAAAAAATATAAAAATATTGAGACATTACTATTAAAAAAATATCAAAAAAGAAAAAAAAATACGTGGTATACCGAGATAAAAGAACTAAAAATAAATTTCAAATCTAAAAGGAAAAGAACTTTCGTGCAAGATGATTATATATATATATATATATATATATTAAGATTTAAAGTATAAATAGAGTTATGTCACAAGTAGAAAATTCAATATAAAAAATATAAAAAAAAATTGATATAATTTTTAATTTTTTTTTTTAGGTTTACACTACAAAGTGAGTTTATGGCACAAATAAAAAACCTAATATTATAAAATAAGGTAATAAAAATAATTTTAAATAATAATAGTATAAAAATAGTAAATGACTATTTTATCTATTGTGATATCTTTAATGAAGGGCAAAAAGTCCAAACACTTTATAAGGACCTTCACACTTTTAAGATAATAGATCAAGTATAAAAGTATGTCTTGCGAATTAAATAATACTTAGCTTATGCCTCCATGAAAATGATACATGCTTTATCACGGCTGAATTAAGTCATAATTAAGGATATTTTGGACATAAAAATTTCAATATTTTGATATAAAATTTTCATTAAATGAGTTATAAGGATAAAAATTAAAAATCATCAATTTAAGGAGCAAAAATGAAAGATGAAAGTAAAATAAGTATCTTTAAGCAATGTAGCAGTATAAGTTGTTTTGCTGCTGTGGGAAAGAAACTAGAAAATATAGCTTTTCCTTTGAAGTAGAAGCATAGGACTTCTGTTTAAAAATTTATATTTGACCAATTTAGAGTTACCTTGGTCAAAAATCTCAATCTGGAGTCATATATGAAGCACTAGGTCACAAGTTGTACTTACAAATAAGGAATGAAAGTAAAAGTAAATTTAAAGACATGAATTGATGGATATAAAATTAATTATACGTAAGTGCCTTTATTTAAATGAAGACTGAAACATCCCTAACCAAAGTGAAAAGTTAATCTAAAAGAGTTGCACCCCACAGCTTGGAGACCTTGGTTCTTTAGGAAGGAACTTCTGGTCATTATAAACACTCATGTAATTCCCAAAAACAAAAGTTGGATAAGTAGCACTATTACTACTACTTAATTCCTCTAGTGCTGGAGCAATGGTGGCTTTCAATGAAGGGTTGTAGAATGAAGCAATGGATATATAACATCTCGTTTTGACAAAACACGGTGCCGGCACTCTTGTATTTCCCGTTGCTAAGCACTTCAATTTGATCACCTGCGCGTATAGACTAAAATGTTAAAAATGACCCTATGCAAACACTAGAATTAAAATGACAAGATTGATTATGCACGCCCCCTCAATGCATATATAACTTAAATACACTACTTAATATTAGCTAGCACTCTTATGAAGAAGAAGGGATGGGCCTGTGTTGATAACAATAACGTTGGGGATAGGCAGGACATCGATCCATTGGCCGTCTTTGAGAATTTGAAGTCCATCGACTTGATCATCTTGAAAGAGCAAAATGACACCACCAGCATCAGTGTGAGCTCTTAGGCCATACACCTTTTCAGGATGTGGGCATGGTGGGTAATGGCTCACTTTTGTCCCAAAGAATGCAGCACCATTATTATTGAAGGCTTTCTTGATGTACCCTTTTGCTAAACCTAAATTTTCATCCATTACTTCATCACTCTCTGCTACCTTCTTCAACTCTGATCTATACTCTTTCATTGTTTCCCTGTAATTACATTTAATTTAATTTCGACTTTAATGTGACCAAAACAAGTTTTCATGTGGCCTTATTTTTTTTGTTTTACTCTTTCAATACATTTTGAAGATATCATGAAAAATGGTGGGAAATATAAATATGTCAGTGGCCACTGGATAATTTTGTTTTTTTTTAAAATTGTATTTCGAAATCATGATTGAATATAAGAATTGGTATAATTTTCAAAATTCAATATGAAACTAAAAAAAATAAAAAAAATAAAAAAAATAAAAAAAATAAAAAAAATAAAAAAAATAAAAAAAATAAAAAATTTAACATTTTGTCTAAGTTGTACTCATGTACAAGCACAACTTCAAATTTCAATTTTTTTTTCTTTCAAATTTCAATATTTTTATGTTCAAACGGGCTAAAATTGAGATTCATGAGATGCATATATAGCTAGTGTGGAAATTTTACTTGAATTGAGGAATCTTGGAGGGCCATTCATTATCATCAGTGAGAAGAAAGACATCTTCCCAATCCACATTTTCAACTTTGCCATTTTGGTTGCTGTCAACCAACTCATTTAGCAACTTGACTGGTGTTGAGTTCTTGAAAGTCTCTTCTCTTTCCAGCTTAAAGCATTCTGCAGCCACCCTCTCTACACCTCCACTGGAATCCCCTTGATTCACCAACTGAATCCACAAATTGACCCTTTATTTCGAGGATTTAATTATATTTATCCACATGCATAATTATAATATATCAAAAACGAAAACAACGTATTATGCCTCAATTCCAAGCAAGTTGGAATTATCCGCTATATAAATTTTAGTCAAACATATCGTCATTGTAAAGATTCATCATCACACATTGACTAATTTTGTGCTGACTATCAATCTTGCAATCATAACTGCTTTTATCCCGACTTGAGAAAAGAATTTTGAAAAAAAAAGTGAAGGAACATTATTTTTCCTTTTTTACTATCAAAATATATGTTTTAGGTCCCATTTTCATGGGTGATGGTCAACAGAATATTATTAATACTAAGAAGAGGGTTGAATTGTTTAGTTGGAGGAGAAGAGAAATCAGAAACTTTCCTTTTACTTGTACACCATCAGATGATGACCCCTTTATTTAATTTTTGTCCCTTGGGTATTGGCCAATTGAAAGAAAATTAATGAGAAACACAATCCAGCCATGAACTTTCACAATAGGAAAAATTTAACAGTGCAGACATACATGAAGTGTGGCACAAATTTTTTGAGTTTTATATATACGAAGTATTGTAGTAATTGCATTTATTACACGAGCTTATTAAGCCCATTGTCAGAAACTTCTTATTATCAGATTGTTAAAAACATTTTGGTGATAGTTTAGGTAGAGAATATGCATCTACGATTAAATACTTGCTAGATATAAAACTTGAAAAATTGAGATATTTTAAATATATTTTTAATTGTTAGAAGACAGAAAAAATACCTGAAAGAAACCCCATTCTTACAGCCTTTAAATCTGAGTAAGTGTGGGCTCTCTCCTCTCCATCAAGCTTTGAAAATCAATCCTCGGAATGGTAGTCATTCTTGAAGTAACAACAAACACAAAGAATATTTAGAGAATAACAGCAAAAGAGATTTATTGTAGCAGTTTGGTGGTGTAGAAAATATTCACAACACCCTTTTTATAGCCAAAAATAATATTCTCCCCGAAAATAAACAACAAATTAAAAGGCAATATTATATTCCTAGCAGTTAAAGTATAAGTTAATTAAGTGGACAGTGTGACACAATATTTTACTTTATTTAAAAACAAGGTCAATATTCTTTGTGAGTCATTGAGAAGCATTATACGTAGCTAGTGATGATATATTCCCATGATCATTGCCAAATAATAATTGATTAAAAGGGAATGCTACCGATTTATTTATGCTACTTTCTTTTTAGTTTATATAAAAAAATCGCTATTTTTATATTTAATAACTATTACAAATAATGTCCTACATAATATATTTAAGACTATAAAATTCAAAAGATATTTCGATGTGCTGAATTAAACTAAGACATATAAATTGAAATAAAAAAAATATTAACAACGTAGCCATTTTTTATTTATGCATTTTCCTTACATGAACGTAAGTTGATTATTGTACATATATTTGAATCAAATCCATATATATATATATATATATATATATTGGTAAGTAATTGTAACATTTTATTATCACTTCTTTTGCAAATAATGTTGGTCTAGTAAGACCTTGCCATATTGGTAGTCTCCTCCATATCCCACAGATGAGATGGTGCAGTCAAATAACTAGCTAATCCTATTTTCTATGGTATTTACAAATAGGTGCATTTTCAATTAGTCCCCACAGTTGTCTCTGGTTAACAACTTCTCATACATTACTGGTCTTAGCATGAAAATTCATCTAGGTGAACTCAAGTTGTTGCACACTAATTTTCTTCATATTGTACTTTTTGGAAGGTGCCTCTGAGTAGTTTGTACATTTTTTTAGTAGAGAAGCTAGCATTTGAAAAAAAAAAAAAGAAAGAAAGAAAGAAAGGAAGGAAATTAAATATTTTTAAAGAATAGAATTTTGATGATTAATGCTTCTAATTTATCCTTACACGACAATTTAAAATTCGAAATACACATGCAAACATAAATCTAGTCTTTAATTTAGACATCTGCTGACATTTTAATGAGAATCAGTTGACTATTTATGAAAATCTTATTTGGTTAATCATAACATAAATCGTTAATCTTTATGCAATAATTACAAATCATTTCCTTGGGAACCATTTAATTTACTTAATATGTGATGTGTATATATATATATATATCCAAACTTTGACTTATCATAAAACAATATTCCCTACCTAATTAATTTTACAATTTTAAATATTAAATTTAATATAATTAAGTTAATTATAAAAAAATAAAATTAAAATTTATTATGAATATTTATTCTAAATACATAATAATTAATTATGATTAAATATGAATAATTTTAATTAACAAAACTAGATATAGAAGGGTGCAATTTACCTAAGTTTCCCTATATATTTTTATTTTCACCGACTGCCGACTACCGACTACAACGGTTAATCATGTTGACTGTTTGTTTTCACAGTTAATCATGTGTTGACTATACAGCTTATCTTGCCGTCCTCAGCCTTTGACTTTATTATTATATTATTTTTTAAATACACGTCATACTTTTTACATATAAGCTATCTTCAGAATAAAGTGATCCACGGAGGCGTAGTTTGAGGACAAAGGAAGATGGTGACTTTTATTGTGAAAAAAAAAACTTTCAGTAAACCCATACATTTAATACTAATAAATTGTCATCCCCAAGGTATCTCTGTATATAAATGGAGGTATAGGCAATGCAGCATGCTTCTGTGATCTTTATTTTTTTATAATTTTTTTGATATTTTTTATTTTGAAACTTATATTTATATTAATTATAAATATTTTTTTAAAAATATATTACATTATTTATTAATTACAATAACTTTTAATATGTATTAGTCTTTAAATAATTATATATTAGTTAATTTTGTGCTTCTTCATATTATATATGTGTGTGCGCGTGTGCTATAAACCCCAATTGTAAGCATTTCTCTTAAACCAACATTAATATTTATAGTTTTTGTCAATTTTTTAACCTTTCTTCTTATATTTCTTCTCAAAATATTTGCTGAAAAATAAAATCAATTTATCAGCTAAGTATATAAAACATTCAATGTTCCATCTGCCTAAGATCAAATGTATGATGTAATGCATAACAACATTTATCATGTTAAATAAAATTTGTCATCGCATGTTATATATTTCACATTTCATAACAATTTTTTTCTAATTTCTAACAGTTTTTTTTTTCATTTAGGCAACTTCTAATTAGAATAATATTTAATGTGTATTAATATCTTATAATTACCTTTGATATTTAATCACTATGTCTTTTAATATTCTTTTATTCTGCACTAATATATATAATTTATCATTAGAATAAGTATTAGAATAAGTCTTTTTCAGTATATCAAGTGTTTTATATATGTTCTTCCGTTGTACATTTTATATTACTTTCTCTGCCCTAAAATATTTCTCATATTTCATTTTTCAAGAGTCAAATTATATGAATTTTTAAAAATTCACTATATTATATATGACATTAGTTACAACTTATAGTACTTCTGGAGCTATTTTATATCCTCTTCTTTCTTTTGTTGATTTTGTTAATTATTCTCTATCATATAAGGGCAATAATTAGTTGATTAACAAAAAGAAGATAACGAAAGGAAGACAAAAGGTGAAGTTGTAGAAAATTGAGGGCTATTAAAATCATCTTATTTCATTCATCTTGATCCTTAGGCTTAGCTACGAGTTTATTATAGTAGTTTAACATTAAGCCTAATCTTAAAGGCTCAACGTCAATTGAAAAGACATCTATATATACATGTATACATGCCTCTTTAGCAATTTCAATGGACACCTGCTTTATTTGAAGATGTCAAGAGTGATACTGTAAGTGATAACTATATCTCTATTCTCTTATAGTTTTTTTTTTTTTTAAAAGAAAATTTTATTGCTCAATAGTATAAATTGAAAAACAAGAAAATAATTCTACAAACACACATACAAAAGAGAGAATAAAGTATGAAGAAGCAAGAAACTCATTCAAATAACGTTTGTATGAAATATAATGTAAAATATATGTATTCGTAGTGTCTAATAATTTTTTTCTTTTTGGAGTGAAAATTTAAATGACGGGGGAAGGGAGGCGCTATAGTATTTATTATCTTCAAAACAAACTAAAAAAGAGTAACTTTAAAAATTCACAATTCATAATATGAATCTAATATTTCTTATTGTTGGTTGGACGATAAAATTTACTTTGAGTATTATGGTTGAAAAAAATAAGTTAGAGATTGAATAACTTAACTTATGGTAAAAATATTATTCAGTTATGTATTTAGTAAAATTACACAAAACGATTAGAATATGCAGGTGGGTTTTGCCAAAAAAAGAGTATTCAACTCCTAAAATCACTTAAAGTGTTGCATGAAGAAAAAAATAAAAATATATGTATTGTAAGTGGTAATAACTTTACTTATCAAACATGGTGAAATTTTTTTATATGTAAATATTCTGAAGTAAATTAAATATGACTTGAATGGAAGTTTAGATCATAATGTGTCATATATGAAGTAGAAATTATTATAATTTCACGAACATGTTATAATATTAAAGACTATTATTCATAAGATCAATCATTAATATATTTCTTATAATCACGCGAAGCGCGAATACATTTTCTATTTGCTAAAGTAAAACTTTAAAAAAAAATAATAAAATTGTAGTGATAATAATGTTTGTAACGTATTAGAAGATGATGATGTGTAATTGATTCAGATTTGTGCAATTCAACACTTGATATTTGGTAAACAACTAATTTTATTCTGATTGTCGGAATCTTAATGGTTTATCATTGACGGGTATGCGTAATATAGTAGTACATAATATCTAGGCTAACCTCCCGGCCTTTGATCAAAAACATATTTTTCAGTCTTCTGAACAAAGACAGTTTTCTCTAAATTTTTAGTTTCAACATTGAGTGTTTCAATAGTATTTTCAGACTCGATTTTCTCCTTTTTCAAAACTTTGTAATCAGATTTAAAGTTGGAGAAAATTTTAGATATTTCCATCTTTTCAACACTCATTTGCTGACATTCATTCATCAAGGAAAGCAATAATTTGACCACTTTTCTTTTTGACATGTTATGAATTTGACTCTTTAGATCAGATAAACTTACCTCAGATGAATCGTTGTCTGAGTCAGTATCACTTTTGTCCATGAGGGCCAGATTGTCATTATCACCATCTTCTACTTCTGATTCCTCATCGGAAATTTCACCCCAAGTAGCTTTCATGGCCTTCTTGAAAGCTTTTGAGGCCAGTTGCTACTGTATTTTAGAGTTTCTTCTTTGTTCTTCCTTTAAGAGAGGACAGTCTTTTATGAAGTGATCCATTTTGCCACACTTGAAACATCCCTGGAACTGTCCCTTCTCGGATGACTTGATTTTGTTGCAAGAGTTCCTTTTCTCTGAGTTTTTCTTTTTGAAGAACTTTTTGAACCTTCGAACAAACATAGCCATCTCTTCATCATCAGATTCTGATTCAGCCTTCAAACTGGGACTGCATTCATTCTTGGATTCCTCAGCAGCTTTGTCACTCTTTTTGAGTTTATAAGTTTGCAAGTTTCCAATGAGCTCATCCATTTGCATTGTGCTCATTTGTTTTGCTTCTTCAATGACAGTAACTTTGGGTTCCCAAGAAGCAGGCATGATTATCAGAATTTTTCTGATATTTTCTTCAGTCGTGAATTCCTTCCCAAGAGATTTGAGCTCGTTTGTGATGTCTGTGAATCGGGTAAACATATCCTTGATTGATTCCCTTTCGCCCATGGCAAAGAGTTCATACTTTCTTATAAGCATATCTATTCTGGATTATTTTAACTGATTCGTTCCTTCATGTGCCAGAGTAAGGGAGTCCCAAATCTCCTTGGCACTAGAGCATCCAGAGATACGATTGTACTCATCAATGCCCAGTCCAAAGTAGAGTATTTTTATTGCTTTAGCATTCTTCTACATTATCCTGAGATCATCAGCTTCAAATTCATCTTCAGCCTTTGGCACCTTTGTTCCGTCAGGTTTAACTTTGATGGGAACAAAAGGTCCCTTCATGGTAATCAACCAAAGCTGATAGTCCTAAACTTTCAAATAAATTTCCATTCTATTTTTTCAAAGACTGTAGTATTAGCCGTTAAAGAGAGGAGGTCGAGTGCTAGATTGTCCCTCAGGCAGGGTTATTTTGAAAGTCATTTTTACGGATCTTTCTCTAAGGGGTTAACCTATGAATGAACAACCTGCTCTAATACCAATTGTTATAGTAATGAATCCTAGATTAGACCTAAGNGGGGGGGGGGTGAATTAGGTCTAACATATTTTTTCACAAATTAAAACTTAACTTGAATTTTCATTTATGACGGGAACAGACTTGAACTCTGTTCCTTGGAGCAGTAGCCTAATTCAAGCAGAAATAATAAAGTGCAGAAAATAAAATGAGAGACAAGAATTTTTACGTGGAAAACCACCCAAGCTCGAATGGGTGTAAAAACCACGACTTACTCTCTAGTAGGATTTCAACTTAACTCCACTAAGCACCGAGCCAAATTCGAATTGCAAACCCCCGCAATCCAAGGACCTACCCTTAAGCCCTTACAAAGTTCCTAACCTGTATAAACTACCCTTAGTTTAATAAGTTGAACTTTAACACAATTACAACTGAACAAAAACAGAATTTAAACAAAATATGTTCAATGATTCACTATAAATTGATCCTAGACTTAGACAGTGATGGAGCAGACTTAGGGGACAGTTTCTAGCACCGGTCAGATCTTCTTCAACTTGAATGCCAATTGAAAGCTCAAGAACAATGGACTTTGCTGAAGATCTTTTGTGAGTGAATAATTTTCTGGATGTGGTAGACTTTTTATTTATAGCACACGAATTCCCAATTTGTCTTCCACTAGAAGAAGAAAACTTTGGACTCCTTTTCCTTTCTTGAAAGATCTTGTTGACTCCTTCTAGGACTCCAAATATTCTCTTTCCTTTTCAGCTCAACCTTTGATTCTCTCTTTAGAGGAGTGAAATTCTTTCCTTGTAGAATCCTTGTAGACTTTTAGCTCTTTGTTCCTTTTCCTGCAATTTAATTAAGACACTAGAAATCTACACCCCAATTAGTAGCNTAGAAATCTACACCCCAATTAGTAGCAGACGTTCAATAAAGTACCATGTAATATTCGACCACTTCCAATTAATTTAATATTTCAAGAATATTTTAAATTATCATCAAATATCATTAAAACCAATTCCAACAAATTCTCCCTTTTTAGTGATGACAAATAAAAATATGCTTGAATAACTGTACACTCTTTTTAGTTAATCAATAATTAAACAGAAACCAACAATCAAGCATAACCTTCCCCCTTTTGGCATCAGTGAAAAGGAAACAAGCATAATAAACACACTGGTTATGAACAAGCCAAGCATTAATTAAGTTAGAACCAACAAAATAGAAACACTTGACATAGTACAACCCAAAAAATATTAATATTGACAATACTTAGTACAGAAAAGAGGGTCAAGGGTTAAGGTCAGTAGGTGGAGCCACAGAGGAGGATGGATCAATCGAGGGGGACAAACTCCGAATCAAGGCCATTAAGTCCTGATGTCGAGCCATAGCAGTATCCTCATTCCAAGCTGGTTGAGCTTTCAACTGCTCAATCTCCAGTCTTAGATGTTTATTTTATAATTCCAAATTCATCACAACAGAGTTCTCCTTAGGAGGAGAAGAACCAACAACACTAGAGGAATCACCCATTACACCCACATGGGGGTACCTCGAGATTTATAATAGTAAAAGGCATCATACAACAAATAATTCTCCATAGAAGAAAACTTGAATCCCGATTTAGCAAACACACTGTTCAACAAAAACCCATAAGGAAGAACGTGATTCTGGTTAACATCATGCACAACTTTGTTGAGATAAGCAATCATCAAGGCAGGTAGATTGATAGGAATTCCACGATCAAGCAATTCCATCAATGTCAAGTCCAAATAGGAGGCAGCATCCCGTCGTTCTTGACGTGGAGCTAAATTTCTTATCACAAAAGTAAACTAGAACTTGTGATAAGGAGACATTAATCTTTTGAGGACCTTAGACACAGATGTCCTAGAGGTTTCACCAGAGAACTTTCGAACAATTTTCAAAGGTTTCAAATGAGGGGGAAGATCGGGCTATTTGTTCTTTTGACATGTAGCAAACCCAAAGCAAGAGATACCCAACAAAGAGCCCAACTTAATGGAATCAAAAACAACAAGAACATTCCCCACACTAGCAGTAACACATTCCCTTGAAATAGAAAAATTCTTAAAGAAATCAACAACCTCTGCCTTAGCTACACAAGCATCCCTATTTTAAAAAATCGATATCCAAACTTGAGCTTCAATTTTCAACAACAAATCAATCAAGTATGGATCAGAGGAAGGAAACACCATTTTACCTTTCAACAACTTCCTCTGAGATAAGGGCTTAACCTTTGATTTGGGAATGGTAGGCTTGGGAATAGCAGTGGAATCATATGAAGAATTCCAACGAGCCCGTGTGAGAAAGGCCGGATCGAAAACATAGGGATTCTTTGACCCAGACCCCACTTCTTGACTAGAGGTCAACTTTCTCTTTCGGGCACCTTTCTTTAGTGCAAATATGGTAACAAGATCATTCTCGCTTGCAGAATCAGAAAGAGAGTCTTGGGCAAATGATTCATCACTGGGATCAGGGCCGAATCTGGAGGTGCATACTGTCTTCGGATGTCAGAGATAAGAGTAGCCAAATAAATCGGAGCCGTAGATGTGGGGCTCGAACTAGTCGGAGAAGTTTCCTCAGGTGATAGCGAGGAAGGAGCGGTTTCCATAGACGAACTCGGGGAGGCCACAGATGATAGTTCAACAGGCGGACCTAATGGTTCCTCAATCGGAGGTGGCAGGGTAGAAAGAGGAGGAAGAGAGATAAGGGTTTCAATGTTGGACATAGGTGTCTTCGGTTAGGCAATGGGGAGTCGTTTGGGTTAAGGTAGTGTGGAATTGGTAGGATCGGGCAGTGGAAGGGTAAAGGAGGTGTCTGGAGGAGGAGCATCAGGGTGACTGGTAGGTGAGGTAGACATGATGATGAGGGGAAATCGGTGAGGAACCTGATGAGGAAGAAGAGGTGATTTCTAGAAGAGGGAAGTGGGATGGGAGAGATATGGCAAAGGTTTTGGGGAATATCAAGGGTTTAGGTGGGAAATGATGGGACATAAATGTGACTTGATGGGACATAAATGTGGCTAGAGGAATAACGGCTGAGAATTGAAAGCAATTAATATGAAGAAGGAACTGTACCTTTCCTATGTTCTCGTGATGCCATGTGTGCATCCCTCTTTTTTCTGTGTATGCAAAGATGTTCACAGTTAGTAAGAATTGACTAAAATATCCCTCAAGATAGTCGTCATCCATTCATTATCGGGAAAAGCCTATTTTTTTAATAATATTAATGCCCAAAGAAGGAAAATTATGAACCTAATGTTGAGTCAATCTTGAATAACCCAAGATCCATTATATTTTTTTTAAATTGTTCTCTACCAAGAGCCTTAGTAAAAATATCAGCAATTTGATTCTCAGTTTTATAAAATTGCACATATATCAGACATTTTTCAACACTATCCTTTAGGAAGTGATGTCTAATATCTATGTGTTTTGATCTCTTATGTTGACAGGGATTTTTAACAATGTTTATAGCACTTGTTTTATCACAGTAGATAGGCACAGTATCCATATCTAACCCATATTCCCTCAATTGCTGTTTTATCACAACAACTGAGCACAACAAGATGCGGCAGCTACATATTCAGCTTCAGCTGTGGACAGGACTATTGAATTTTGTTTTTCTATAGCCCAAGAAATTAAACATGAACCAAGAAAGTGAGTCATACCTGATGTTCTTTTTCTGTCTGTAAGAGAACCTGTATAGTCAACATCTGCATAACCTACTAGATCAAGATTACTTCCCTTGGGATACCACAGACATAGACTATCAGTACCCTTCAAATACCTTAATATACGCTTAACTACATTTAGGTGAGATTCTCTAGGATAAGATTGAAACCTTGCACATAATCCAACACTAAACACAATATCTGGTCGAATAGCAGTTAAGTAAAGAAGAGATCCAATCATACCCCTATATCTTTTTTCACTTACTAAATTTTCATGTTCATCTTTATCTAGCTTAGTGGAAGTATCAATAGGTGTATCAATTGGTTTAGAGGAATTCATGTTATATTTCTTAAGCAATTCCTTAATATATTTTTATTGATGGATCATTGTTCCAGTCAAAAATTGTTTGATTTGTAAGCCTAAGAAGAAATTAAGCTTACCAACCATACTCATTTAGAATTCACTACTCATCAACAAAGTAAATTCATTACACAAGGTTTCATTTGTTGCACCAAAGATAATATCATCTACATATACTTGTACAACAAACAATGAATCCTTTTCTTTGCTTTTAAGAAACATAGTTTAACCAATGTTCCTCCTAAGAAAACCATTTTCCATCAAAATTTTTGAAAGGCATTCATACCAAGATCTAGGAGTTTTTTTCAAATCGTATAAAGCCTTATCCATTTTAAAAATATAAACAGAAAATTCAGGATTTTCAAAGTCAGGGGGTTGACGAACATATACCTCTTCCTTCAGTTCCCCATTTAGGAACGCACTTTTGACATTCATTTGGTAGAGGGTGAACTCTATATGAGCAGCAAAGGCAATTAGCATTCTTATTGCCTCCATCCTTGCAATTCCCTTATTTAGATCAGTTATTGTTAAATCAAGGGGGTGAGAACTTTGATGTTTTCAGGGCCTCAAAACCAATTCTTATGAATTGTATTTTGTGTTTCTGGAACAGGGTTAGATGATGTTCCTTACCCTGTTCCTTCTTCTGATCTGACCACTGCCTCAGGGATTGTTCCCCCTGAATTTTCCAGTTCCTGTCTTGATTTTGAGGAAACGTTCGAGGAGTCTGTTTCCAAGAGCGTTCCTTCATTTAGAGCTAGAACATTTACCTGTTCGGCTGAAGATGGAACAAGGCGAATTTCATGTTGTTCATCTTCGTTTCCCTACAGATCTATCTCAACAAAAAGGATAGACTCATCAAATATAATATGAATGCTTTCTTCTACACACTTTGTGCTTTTATTGAACACTTCATAGGCTTTACTATTTGAGGAGTATCCAAGGAACACTCGTTCATCACTCCTTGCATCAAACTATCCTAAGGCAGTTTTTCCATTATTGTGAACAAAATATTTGCTACCAAAGGTTCGCAAGTGTTTGATATTCGGTTTTCTGCCTTTGAGAAGTTCGTAAGGAGTTTTATCAAGAAGATATCTAATCATGCATCTGTTAATTATATAACAAGCCATATATACCGCTTCAGCCCAAAAACTCTTAGGAAGTCCAATAGCGATAAGCATTGTTCGTGCCATATCTTCTAATGTTCTATTTTTTCTTTCCACAACACCGTTTTGTTGGGGAGTTCTTGGGGCTAAAAAATTATGATTGATTCCATATTTGAAACAAAAAGCAGTAAATTTGGCATTTTTAAACTTAGTGCCATGATCAGATCCAATACTTATTAAACCCAAACCAAGAGTCCGTTGAATCCTTTTTGCAAACACTTTAAACATGTCGAATGCTTCATCCTTAGAGGATAGAAACAGTGTCCATGTAAAGTGTGAGAAATCATAAACTATCACTAGAACAAACTTCTTACCTCCACGGCTAACTACTCGCATGGGACCACAGAGATCCATGTGAAGTAATTCAAGTGGCTTGGAGGTACTCATTACCTTTTTGGTCTTGAATGATGATCTGATTTGTTTTCCTTTAGCACAAGCATCACACACCTTGTTATCTTTGAATTTTATTTCAGGAAGACCAAGGACAAGGTTTTTTAAACACAAGTTTATTGAGTAATGAAAGGCTTACATGACGCAAACGCTTGTTCCAAAGAAGAACATCATCATCAAGAACACTCAAACATGTTAATTCATTTTCAGAAAGCGACATGATACAAGCTTTTATAAATATTACTATGTCGCTTTCCAGACAACACAATTTCCCCAGACTTGTTGTTAACAACTTTGCAATCAGAGAAAGTGAAGAACACTGTGTTCCCTCGATCACAAAGTTGAGAAATACTTAACAAGTTGGGTTTCAGTCCATCAACCAGATGCACATTATAAATAGAGTGAGAGAGAGACTTACCAATCTTACCTATTCCGATAACTGTGCCTTTCTTTCCTCCACCAAAGGACACAGTTTCCCCCTTGAAGGCTGTTAGTGAGAGAAAAAACTTTTTGTTACCTGTCATGAGCCTAGAACAATCGCAGTCGAGATACCATTTTTTGTTGTTCCTTGTCACTTCAGCCTGCACATACAATAAAGGGTTAGGTTTGGGAACCCACACCAGTTTGGTTCCCTTTCTTTTAAAAGTTTGAGAAATCAAATCTTTCCTAATCCATCTAACCGTGTTACCATTTTTTTCAAGAGCTTTAATCCTGGCCTAAACATTCATATCTAATATGTCCAGTATGTCCACAATGGCTACAAAGTTTATATTCTGCCAAACCAACATATTTTCTTTTTCAATCCCATTTGATAGGTTTATTCTTGTAGCCAAGACTAGTTCTAGATCTGTCATAAGGATCATTTAGCCAGTTTAAAGCTTCAGAAGACTTGTTCCATTTTTTCATTAAAGAAATGTCATAATTTTCTTCATTCAAGGTTACTTGAAGCTCAGCATTTTTTGTTCTCATTGCACAATTCCTTTTTCAAGGAAGTAATTTCAGCTTCATGAAAACCTTGATCATAGTTACTTATTTCATTGCTTGAAGTTTTTCTTTTATTGATGGTATTTAATTCAGATTTTAGAGAAGAGACTGTCCCCATCA